>LOEQ01002883.1:333484-350477 GCA_001685075.1 Bramus lutescens | reverse complement strand
GGGGTATAAGCTAGCCGTGTGGGAGCTGGGCTGGACAAAAAGCAGGGCCCACTCCCCTCATTACTACAACACTGATTTTTTTTTACTGTGGAATGCATAATTCATATTGGCTTAGTTTTAGCATTTATAAATTCTTAGGGCTTTGTGGGATGAATAAGTGTGTGTGTGTGTGTGTGTGTGTGTGTGTGTGTGTGTGTCCAGCAGTCAACAAGAGCTGTCTTCCTTTGTTGTTTTTCACATTTTTCATCATTTTTCATGGTGTTATGCTTGGTTTAGTTTTTATTTTTAAATATTGATTGGCTAAACTGGACAATTAGGCTTAAAATATTGAGTTCTTAGACAAGTGCAAGACTGTCTAAAATTGTAAGACAGGGAAGAAATTGAGGAAGAAATACTTGTGTCAAAATTTGCTTTTCACACTTACTTTCATGGGTGAGTTCAAACATACACATACACACCATATATATACACACAGAAAACACACAGATTTTACTTGATGTGTTATAGTAAATATAGTCATCAATATTCTTTATTTTCAGAGTTTTCATTTATAGTTGCTTAACTCATCATATAAACTTTGATTCAAATTTTATAGCTAGAATTTCTTATGAGTCTCTAGATTCATGCAAGTCAAGTAAAATGAATGTAAAGAAAGAAAAAAGGAAAATCTATCTTTATTGTGTCAAAACCCTTGTTTTCTAATAGCACATAAAATACACAATTAGAGTAACTAAGGTCTCCAGACGTTTCTTTTTCTTTATTTGTGTCATTTACAACCAAACAAACTAGACCTTCTAGGCAGATCAGCAAGAGCCTGAGATCCAAGTTGATTGGTCACTTAGGATCTGTGTAACGAAAAGAATCAAGTTCAAATTAACTGTCTGCTAGAGGGTAGAAAGATAGCATGAACAGCCGATACCATCCAAGCAGCAGACCTGGGCGAAGAAGGGGAAAACAGGCTTTGGGATCTGTAGACTATGAATCCTGAGGGGAAGACAAGGAAGGGATTCCAGGGGAGCAGACTAACCACAGAATTTTTGCTTGAATCCAAAGGATGAAACAGAAGACATGCCCTGCCCCGGCTGTACCCACTGAGATGAGCAGAGAAAGTGACACTGCAAGATGTAACACATTTTCTATCATACTCACAGTATACTTAGCATGCAACTGCACACCCCCAATCAATTGTCATTTACTGCCTGCCACCCACCTTCCACAAACTCTCTTTGGATACCTAGAAGTGTTTCTAGTTGAACAATGTGATATATAGCCATCTGCTAGAGCACTATCTGGTCCTTAAGACATAACCTGAAATATTTTAAAATTTAACAGATGTGTGTTAAATAAGTGAAATGGGATGGTGTTCTGTCAAAGTCATTGTGTAATGAGTTCTAATTATTGGAACTAATTATTATTATTTCTCATTAGCATGAGAAAACAGAGAAAAGGCAAAGACAAAAAGTCAGAGATTTGGAAAGAGAGGTGTGTGGGAAGCCAAACGCAATAATTTTCCACTTGAATTTTCTTATTTTTAAACTATGTAGTCAGAATAAAGACAAAATAATTTATTTTTTCTTTTCTTTTTCCTTTTGTGTTATCTTTATGGTGACAGAAAATTTTATTTGGATTCTTATGGTCATTTAGGATCTTGACCTTTTATATTCTTTCCAAAAGCAAAATGGAGCAAGCTCTGATTTTGCTTATCATTGAATATATATATATATATATATTGCACAAAACTTTGCTTTCTGTTGCTAATGCACAGTTTCTTATTCATGTGTTCATTACGAGTGAACTTGACCACTGCAATAGTTCCCATAATCACTTACCTACAGTTAGAACAATTTTTGACGATATCATCCTCATGCTTCACTTACTTAATTAGACCCCAGTGCATCAATGAGTCATTTTAACTCTCTTCTGCGAAGGCTTTTCATGCCCAGGGCTAACCCCTGTCTCTAAGTTTTATGTGCTTCTTCTTACCCAAGGCTGTAGGATATTAGAGTGCAGTTTCTTCCTAGAGAATTTCAGTAAGAATTTATTGATAGCAGAAGGAATTTGTAGCCATTTCTTTCTTTCTCTTCTGAGTATGTAACAGAGGTAATGCTTACTGAATACTGCCATGTGTGAGGTCACATACTATACATATCAAATTCATGATTCCATTTAACATGGATATTTTCATTTTAGACACAGTAACTATTCAGTGTAAAATAAAAATATATAAAATTGAAAACTAAGTTTTGTTTCTAGTTGAGAAGTAAAAATTTTTAATAATTTGATCATGACATTAGGCATATCAATCTTACTGATATATTTAATACATAATAAGATTATGTGATTCATAAAATTATCTATATAATCAATTGCAATCATTTCATCACTTTTTAAAACATTTTAAAATATCATGTGTAATTTCTATAGATTCAACTTAAGTTTTTGTCTAACAGGCAGCCAACATTTTAACTGACAGAATGAAAAGTACAGGTTCTATGTAAGGGAAGGCAAGGTATCTACTTGAGAAGAGGTAAGAAGGCATTAATAGCACAAAAGATGTTCAAAACAGGTATAAGAAGCCATACTGTTTTATATTTGTCTAAAATTACATATAATGCATATATATGTACATATAGACAATTTAATGAAGTAATAAAACTTAAGATGATAATGCTTTCCATGAGAGCCATAGACTATCTAGATAAAAGGAGCTAGTGTATGGCATGAAACTCCTTTTTGATTTGTATTGGGCAGAAAATTCTAAGTGAGTTAAAAATAATATAGTTTGGTGTTGCTACTGTTATTTGCTTACCAGAAGTTAAAGGTAAGTCCATGTTGCTAGCTATATCATGCACTTTGGATTCAGGACTCTGAGCATTTGACCTGGATATGACATGATATCCTCCTCCTGGAGGGCTAGCTTTCATGGTACTAAAAGTGGCATCGAAACCCCCAAGGGAGGAAGGTAAGCACTAGTCCTATCCATTAGTAATACCTATGAACTAAAACAATGACCATCATGGCAGGAAAATAGGAGAATAGTGGCAGCAACCAGTAGTTGTGTAATTAGACTTAAAATCCCCTCAACAGAAGAGAAATATACCTGGTACAATAAATTCTATCAATCTTTCACAGTTTTGTGTGCTTGGGTAAGTAAATCTATATGTTTCTTCCATTAATCTACACAGAAGGTAATGGACATGTGATATTACTCAGTATAATTGTAAATATGTGGCCCAGTTTTCTTGGCGAATGAAAAGCATAGAATAGGAAACTTACTTAAATGCAGGATTATCCAAATTTGTCCTAAATGATATGCTTATTTCTGGAATAACAACCAGGTATTCTTGGCAAACATAGTTACTCAAAAGTTTGTATATAACGTCTACCAAATACAAAAGAGCCCTTATTCCCAGCATGACCTGAGTTCAGAAACAGGAATCAAGAAGTTCCGTGTTATCCTTTCTACAGCTGTCTCTGATGCCTGTCTAAGGCAATCCAGACTGAGGTGAGAACCCACAAAGTCTGGTTAACAATTTAATAAGGTTTACAATGGGAAAAACAGACTCACGAATACAGGACATAATAGACATTGCTGCTGATCCAGCTGCTGTGGTCCTGCCGTTTTGCCCAATGACAATGAGGACCAACCACAAGGTTTGCTCTTGCTCTGACCACCCAAGAGAGAGAGGACACACCATCCCAGTTTTATCGGGTCATGTATCCAGAGAAAACCACGCGAATAGGGCTGGTCATTCCAAATATCATTGGTCAAAATGGATCTAATTCTCATAACTTCACTTCTCATTTTTTGTCTAATTAAGAAGATTCTAATCCTAACATGAAACTATATACAATAAGAACAACTACCTAGTATTGACTGGAAGAAAGAAAAGGTAATAACACAAACAAGAATGAAACTACAACTGTTGGCTGAAACAGATCGAATCCCTATAACACCAGATCACAGAATGGATCAAGAAGATGAAGAGATTGTGCTCAAGCAGGTGCCACTGAAGGCTGCCAAGATCATTGCTTCCATGTTCACGTTTTAATTTTTCAGAATTTATTTCTTTGAAAATTAAAATTATAGGTTACTTTTAAACTATAGGCTGACGATATAAAAACACACTGCTTATGAACAAGTATTCACAATGAACAAATTTAGCACAGGTTATATGGGAATGCTCTTCTGTAGAGAAGACAAGTGCCAATTTTATTTGTAAAAGCTTAAGGACCAGAAAGAAAGAGAGCACATGGTTTATGTGGTTATTTACTAGGACACTGTTTTGATAGTGGTACCAGTAAAACTTTCTTTGAGATAAACTGGTCAACCAGAGGTTAACGTACACATGGAGCTGAAGACTTTGTGGGAGGATTGTAGTCTCCTCAGAACTAGCCTGTTACTTTTATTACTGCATATGTGTTCCTCTGAGACAGCCTCACATGCTTTTTACAGTTTATTTGAAGGTAATTATGTGGGAAACTCACAATTATTCCAGAATACATTATAAACACGGGACCTTAAATTGGGTAACTGTTCCAAAGAGCCAGTTTCATCTAACAGCTTATAAAAGAAAGCTCTCAACTTCATCGTTGCTCTTTCCTTAATATTTGTAATTACTTGCCATGATTAAAAAGATCAAGCAATTCTCACAAATAATCCAGGTTGATAAGGCAAATCCCAAATAACACATTGAATTTGAAAGAGTTCTCTGAAGTATTACTAACTAAAAAAAATAACTGCAAAGAGATATTGAAGTGAATGCTTGGCTTTAAATTAAGAAATATAACAAAGCATGAAAGTGATGACCTGGAGAGATTTGGGGAAATGATACTTAAGGCTGGGTTTGGTTTTGCCTATTCACTGAATAGAAGCACAGGGCGTTAAGAGAGTGTGTCAAACAAAATCCACATTTGATGTGACAGATTTAATTAGCCAACACAAATATCATAGCACATTTAGCGACATGACCTTCAATTCTTCCTGGGGGACTCAACCCGACTAATAAAACTCTTTTTTTTTTCTGAACATCTGCTGGTAGTCCTGTGTATTTAAACACTCTCTTCCATCTAAAACTGGTTTTTCCTAAATTTTGTAATCTTCTAAGGCTAATAAATCTAAACTAATGACCATGATAGGTTAGCTTCTGCATGATAGGTCAGTTTCACAAGCAGTCAAGGGATTAAAAATTATTCCAAATCCAGGACTCGGAAAGGGCACAGAACAGGAGTAGGTTGGAAATCTCTAAGTGAAAGGATTAAAATTAATCCTAGTTTATCACAAAAGTCATCTAAGTTGTTTCTTAATGTCTATGCCCCCTCCAGATGTTCAGTTTTCCTTGGCCTGTATCCATTCTTTTTCTTAAGTGCAACATTGTTCATTTAAAATATGCATTAGTCACTTCCAACTGAAATACCAATGCCTTCCTTTAAATCCTCTGGTCACTGCTTATCTTCAATATCCTTTAAAAATGAAAGTTTAGCAAGCCTGCTATTTTGTTCTTTGTTTGAGCCTTCCACTCTTTCCACCTTCTCTTCTAGAACCACTCTTAAAAAATATACAATGCCTTTTTACTTCTAGTTATATTTCCATATATTCTCTACTTAGTTCAGGAACGAACTGTTTATTTTTGCTTCGTATTTCTTAAACACTCTAACTTTGGGTAATGATATTTTCCACATGTCCATGTAGTTCAGAACCACTCATGCTGCATGGTGCTCTAAGGACACCCTTGTTAAACAATTTCTTTCTAGGGGCAAATAAACTGACCCACAGATATTTCACTGTACAAGTTCCTTAGAACTGCTATGACAAATACCTTATGCTTATCAAGATCACACCTTTACTTTGCAAAGTTTTGGTGTCTGGAATTCCAAAATGACAGCATTGACATATTTGGTGACAGTTGACAACTCACTTAAAAATAAATAAATGAAACTTTCTGGGTCTTTACAAGGTTACAATAGAATAAATGACACTGAATCTGCAGATTTTAGAAAACTATTGAGCTTCAAAGTCATGAAAGGCTAAGCTTACCTATTCATCCCATTATTCCATATTAAGTGAGCAGCACTGAAGGAATGAGGAGAGGGGGTGGTTAATCTATGTGCTAACACCAGGGAAATAATAGATGAGAAAATAACAGTCTCCAGACCATAAATTCTTCTGGAGATTAACGTGAGCTTTGGATTTAGATAGAGAAGAACTGAGACAGAGGGAAAGAGGTTTGCAGAATTTAGTAATGATGATAAAGATTTGACCTGCTTGATTACTTCTTTGTTTCTGGAACTTTATGGTGGTTAAATTTTCATATCTTATTCATTGCTGAAAAATGTGTCTTCCTATAGACAACTGCTTCTCCTCCAGTGTACAGTCATGGATAACTCTTATTTGGGTAGGAATCTGGACAGTGAGGTGAAGTTCTCCTTGCAATCCAAGGTGACTGTAGGTTTAGAAAAATAATTTATCTCTGTGCCATTAGAAAAGAGGCAGATCAGAATGAAGGCAGGGATTCAAGGCTTTTATTCTGTTTAGTTATCTGGGGAGCACAAGTCAAGAGTCAACAGCTTCTTTTTTTTATCAAAGCATATAAGTGCCTGTTTCTATCCCTCCTTATGCTGAATATTTCTCAGTCTTAAATGTGTTGGTTCATTGGCTTCATAGGTTTATCCCACTGATAATCTGTTACATAAGAGGTTTACAAACTGTAATGTCTGAGGCATATGAGGAGAGAGAGAGAGAGAGAGAGAGAGAGAGAGAGAGAGAGAACCTGAAAGCAGAAGCTTCACTATGAAGCATAATATAAGGAAAAGGCTGTCAGAGAACTAATTAGATAAGATTTGAGGGAGGGAGTCATCTTTTAAATAACTCCATGAGGATTTGCTACTAAGAATGAAAATTGGTGCAAGGAATTTAGTTTGAGGGCGCCAGAGAACTGAACAAAAACCGTTCTTTCTATCATATCCTGGCCTTAGTTACTTTTGAACAATCTAGGATAAGTGATTCCAATTTTGGTTTTGTTTTTAACACAGGATATCATCATGTACTAAAAAATGACTTCAAACTCACGCCCTACAAGTTTGAGCTTCCCAAGCAGCAGGACACTCGGCCCTGCCACCATAGCCCACAAGGTTGAATTTTGACTCTTATAGTTCTGCTCTCGTCTCTGAACACTTTTCTCAGATATATTATTGAATTCTTCTGCATCCTTGAGATAAAGTATGTTCTTGTTGATAAATGGGATGTAAGTAGCAGATATCTAAAAGTCAGCATGAAATAAAACCCCTATTTCTCAAATGTAAATAACTGAGAGGTAAAGAAGGAGTCTCTTAAGATAGATTCTCTAAATTCCAATCCTAAACTTAGTTTTATATCCCCACTAGGTGATAACTGTAAAACACTACTGAGGTTATTTTGTTAAAAGTTGCTTTCTGTAGGCTATCAAGTGACAACAGTTACAAAGTTTTCAAGAAAATTTCAAACACAACAAGAACAAATGTTTAATGAAATATTAGTCTCAACATTAAGTTTCTTAAGAGTCATTTATGTGAGTTTTTAAATGCATTAGAGGAAGATAAAAACCATGGTTAAGTAAAAATAGTAATAATTCTATAAAAAGATTAGCAATTGACCAAAAACAGCCTACTTATTTTAATTGTTTATGCCATTGTAAGACAATAACTGTGATTGACAACATTATGTACAAACTACAAAGTTGCAGTAACATTCTAACATTCTTTAGAAAAAATTACATATAAAATATATAGACGTATATAAATATATGTATATGAAAAGTTACATAAATATGTGTACAGATATATATGTACACATATGTTGGGACCATTTGGAGTCCTGGCCTCCAGCTGCTCTTCCCTGCTAGTGATCTTTACTTTCCTTCTCATTTGAGTTACTGAAAGCTGTGTCAAAGTGTTTTACCAGCTCTGCTTCACGAGCACGTGTTGCCTTGGCCTTGAGGATCAGAGGATAAGGTTTTCACCTGTTGGCCCACCTGACTGATGGGTATATAAGCCTCCGTGGTGCTATTGAATAAAAGACTTCTTACCAGTGACTAGAGGTCTCTCTGTCTGTCTGTGTTTGTATGTTTCAAACTCCAGCCCCTTGCCGGAAGCTCACGAACTGTATGGTAGCGCACAGAGTGCAGACAGGCAATTTGCGCTGCACACATACATGTATATATGCATATATCGAAAAATGTATATGTAAAATGATATAATTTATCAAAAGTAGACAACTTACACATATAAATCTCCATTTAATTTTTATTTTTAAGAACAAAATAAAAGATTTAATAAAGTAGGAAAAATTTAAGGATCTCCTGAAAAAAACAAATAAAATTCTATTACTTTTCTATTTAGGAGACACTTCTGGGAGTGCTCAGTACCCGGGCCTGTCTAATCTCCTTTGTTTAAAGAGAAAAGTTCTGATACAATTAGGAATACTTGAACAGAAAGCTAGACAATGTTAGCATCTTTAACAATTGTAGCTTGAAAGACAATAGATCAGTGATATGGTCTCTTAATCTTTGTGTTCTAGAATGTCTACATAATGGGGAGTACAAATATATTTCACATACAAATAAGCCTGCAACAAATGGTTTTACAGCTATATAAAATTTATGTACAAATTTAGATTTTCTTTTGAAGTTCTATTTGGAAACTTTGACTCACCAGAATAATAAGTAAATCCCTGAAACCAAAATAATTATTAACATTATAAATTTAAGAAATTGTGCTAGTGACCATAAAAAGACTCACTTCTTGACAGACAAGTATATACAGCATAGCCAATAACCATCTGATTAATTATCTAAGACGAATAGATTCAGACCACATTTTAAATAGAATTCCATAATACAAGATTTTTCATATGGTTTAACAAACAGAAAAATTGTCAAAAGTTTATTGACTATTTTAATAAATTGTAAGTTCACACGCAATGAATGCAATATGGAAAAGAATGGTCACTGACCATTGGCTTGAATTAAAATCATTTACCATTAACTCTATAAACTTCCTCAGGTAAAGTTCTGGCATGTGGTGTTGCACAGTTTTATTCAAAGATGGATGAGCTATTACATGTACTAAAATTGAAGCAGAATGATTGTTTATAAAGTAGTTATTTTAATAGTTTAATATAAAACTAGACATGCTGGTGCAACCCTTTAATCCCAGCACTTGGGAGGAAAAGGCAAGCAAATTCATGAGTTCAAGGTCAGCCTGGTCTACAGAGCAAATTCCAGGACAGCTGGAGATTCACAGAGAAACACTGTCTCAAAAAAAAAAGAGGCATGACAAATTTATCGAGGAACATAAAGAATTATGGTGATAAAGCATGATAAAATATGAAATCACATTTGCAAAGCTCAGAAAGATAAGAATAAACTTTGTAAGATATACCTTTGTGTTCAATAAAGAAACTTAGTTTCTAATTTTAAATTAGTCCATTCAGGCTTGACCTTAGAAAATTCTTAGATAAATTCACAGCTTGAAATGTCTTTCAAAAATTTCAGACTGTACAACAAATCATTTTTGTAATCCATTCATTGAGAATGTCATACAATATATTTTGAACACATTAGCCTACCTCCCCCCTTCCCATTATCACTCTTTCCTGTCCTATTACTGGTCTTGTCTCCTAAAATGGAAGTACTAAGCAGTGTTTTTAATTTTCGGTATCTAGAAGTAACTATGTTAATTAGAAGTTTAACTCCTAAAAATACAAAGTTCTGAGAAGAAAGCAATCTTGAACTCATTTATTTTTAAATTAGACATTTGTGCAAATGCTATTGCTTGGAATCCCAGGTAAATTGCAGGAGAGAACTGAGTCTATCTTATATTTAGGGTAAAATAGAACAGATTAAGATTATCTGTTCATGTGATTCCTTCTGCAAACCTATTTAAACAGACAACAAAAGCTTGGTTTTATAATGGCCAGCTTAATTTTTGCCTTAGTCCAATATTATAAAGTTAATTTCTAATTTCATATTTCACAATGGTGGCTAAGAAACAAGAAAAGCTAGTTTTTCAAAAGAAGCTACAATGTGGACAGAAATAGTACTCAAGGAATAATCAGACCGCTTTAATGTTATCTTTATAAGATCAAAATTCACCCCCCCCAATAACTCATATTCAGACTTGAATCAGGCTTGACATGAATAACATTTTGCCTGATGAGTGTGGAAACAATGCCAAAACAAAGTGACCATTGATTTATCTCTTTCTCCAGCCAACATATAGAAGAAAAACAGAAAATGAGGGCAAAGTTACAAGTCTTTATCCTGGACATATCTAGGGTGTGGATTCATTTCGGGCATGAATTCTTGTTAGCAAAGCATTCTTAAACTGTTTAATAAACATAACACTCTCTTCCTGCAGGCTCCTATCTGCCAATCCCACACTGGCGATTTTGTTTTAATATGTGAATTTTGTGGGGATATAAACATTAGAACCCAGCAATCTTTAATACCTTTAATTTTGGATGTAAGTAGGAGCTTAGTGGTGCGGAATAAACACAATGTAAATAGGAACTTGGTGATGTGGGATACACACACACACACACACACACACACATGCATACATGCACACATATAGTGTTTATCAGTTGCTGGAGATTTATTCTTAAAGCAGCATGGAAAATTGACACTGGGATCATGTTGAGCTAGGTGACCCCTGAATACGTTTCTCTATGCCTTCTCCCTGAACTACCCAGTTTTGATTCACCTCCCCTCCTTCCAAGATCCACTCTCTTCCCTTTCCATTCAGAATGTAGTAGGCCTCCAAAAGAGCCTGTAATTACTTGTGAGGCCAAAGTCACATAATATGGCCAAGAGGAATGAAATCAGGCCAGGCTATGGCAATTTTATTAAGAGCAATTAGACATTTTATACCTTTATAAGAAACAACATATAATGGTGATTTCCAGAATCAATACAATTGTAGCTGCCTGGATACAGTGATGTTTGCAAGCCCTACATGGTACAAAAGATTAATGTCTAAGACCAACGGTTTTCAAGTTTCCACGCTTCCTTGACTACTAAGGGAACATGCAAAAACACACAAAGAGGCCTGAATGCTTCACTGTCTGAGGGAGTGTATAAGTCTTTCAGGAACTGGAAGGCACATTGTGCTCCAGGGGCCATGGAATCTAACCTTAAAAACACATGCCTCTTAAGGCAGCTAGGCCAAGACAACAACCATGGTTCATTGCAGCCTTTCAGGAAATCAAATATACATGGCATATAAAGTTACATTAAGAATAGACACATCCCTCATATTAAGGGTGGATGAGGCAAGCCAGTAGGAGGAAAAGAGTCCCAAAAGCAGTGAAAGTGTCAGAGATACCCCCATTCCCACTGCTAGGAGTTGCACAAGAACCCCGAGTTACTCAGCCATAACATATATGCAGAGGACCAAGGTCAGACCCAAGCTCCCTGATTGCCTGTTCAGAAAACTCGTCCATAATCTGAAGCCTGGGTTGGGATGGGACAGGTGGGATGAGAGTGTTCTGACAAAATCCTAACATGCGGCAGTCACCTTGTTTATGTTCCATCTCAAGAAACAAATGCTGCTCACAAACCTCTTCTGACCACACAACACAAATTATGTTATTAGTTTTTTTTTTTAATGACAACAAAACCTCTAAAAAATACTACTATTAAATCAAAAACTTCAAACCTGTACTTTGGTGTCTCAATGAGATTCTTTTCAAATTATTCGACCAAAAATGTGGCAAAAAAAAGTTAGCTATCAAATTTATTGTGCTTAACATTTGAAACATTTAAAGCAAAAACAAACAGCCCTGAAAATCTCAAATCTGGTCTGGTGCCAATGGTCTGTAATTCTCATTCCTTTGGAAGCTAAAGCAGGTGTGTTATATATGTAGCCCTCTGAACTATGGATTGAGATCAAGGCTCCTCTAGACAACCTACTGAGCCCTGCGTTAAAACAGAAAGTACAGAGAGAGTTGGGAATGTATCTTAGTGGTTTAGATCTTGCCTAAATCATATACGGGCTAGTTCGGTCTCCAGCACCAGAGGAAACACCAAAAAAAAAAGGAATAGAGGAAAGCCTAGGCAAGATTTCTTGAACAAGTGAATGAATTTCACTGTAAATATGAAAAAAATATGACTCTCTCTAGAATAGTTTCCCTTGCTCAAAGAATGGGAAATGAACCACAATATCCAGAACAGAGTTTGGTTTTGTCAACTCCAGCATCACAATGGCAATTTTCCCTTAATCTTGTCTCTCAAGTCCATGCCCTTCCAACAGCAGAAGAGATATACATACAAGAGAAAATTCACTGTAACTGTGGATTTTCTGTGGGAAACCTAGCTCAACTGTGACATTTTGGAAATGAGTGGTTGACCAGATTCCTAGCTTGAAAAATTAGGCTGAGTGATTTCTACATTTTCACATCTCGATTTGGTTCAGTAAATCACTCGGCTAAGAGATTAGGCGAAAGTTCAAGTTAAACTCAGGTTCTAATATTTTATCATCTAGGTCCTCACATCATATTTATAANATATATATGTCTGTGTCACCTGTTCTACACTGAATAGATCTAAGAGAATTTCCTTGAAAAACGTACTGTCTTCTCTCATCGATTCCTTCATCTCCACCTTTCCCAACTAGTTCTTAAAATTTTATCTGACAATGTGATGTAGAAAAGGCAATTTTGAAATCATTATCATGTGAAATAAACAACTATCTATCATATTTCTACTGATTTTTAGCATGCTTTCCTTATTTGCTGAAATTTAGCCCTGGGTAAAGCAGAATGTCAGATGATTCTCTGTGCACACGTATGAGTTTGGTTTCACTGGCTTACTGTTTCACATGACCAACTGTAACATATGTGAGCGTAAAATTTGTCCTAGAAACATTTAAATGCACTTGTAAATATTCCATTAATAATCTTAAAAGGTATTGAGAGATCTATGAAATTTCTCTATTTTGTTTTTAAAAGTGAATGATATTTCTAAAAATTATGCATGTGTACATTCATGAAAGTATATTTAACCTGAAATTCTAGGAAATATATTAATTAAATGAATATTATTCACATGTATGTTTGTACATATGCAGGCTATATCAACTCTTATAATATATATATATATTACACTGAGGTATAATGTCAAGTGCAATGAGGTGGTTTCAATGCTAAATGAGTGGTGTAAAGTTGTTTTTATATGATCTTTACACATTGTTTAAGTGTAAGTAATCTTGAAACAGAATTTCATGAGTAAAATTTTGATATTGATCCTACTCCATATAACTTCAGACTTATTATAATTTTAAAATTTGTAATAAAAAAATATTGTCCCTAAAGGTGCTGAACTTCCCGGCATGATCAAATTAAATTTGGCAAATGGAATATATTCTCTATTTATTTTCCATATTGAAATATATAAATATTTCAGTCCAAGAAATATTTTTCAAAAGAGTAATTATTTGCCACCATTCAGTATACCTTTGTCTGATGAATATTTAATAACAAAAACATATGAAATAAGTTGCCTGTATAATTTATTTATGCTCTGCTGAATTTAAAATGGTGTAAAATAATATATTTCATTAATTTTGTTTTAGTTTCATAAGGGATATAATTTTACCAATTCAAAGATACAAACTCTATTAATATGTTACTCCCACAAGTAATGGTGATTGAAATACTATTATAGATTTTTCCAATTAGGTTTCAGATTCTACACAAAATACCATAATTTAATGCACTTTGCATCACTTTGCTCTTATAGGAATAAATTCCAGCATTTTCTCGAATATTTGAATGACTGTTTCAGTGGCTGGAATTCTCTGAAGTTTCAAAACTGAACTTTGCAGTGTTCCATTTTTGGAATAATTTGGTGACATTCTTATGCTTGTCAACTCATTTCTTCCTAACTTCCCTTCACCCTATTATTATATGAATCAAATGATAATACTAGAAGAGTTTTTGATAATCTCACCACAAAGAACTGATAAATGACAGTCTTTAATACCCTGATAAATATTTATGAGGTACCCTGTGTCCTACAAATATGTAATTATTTTAAGTAAATACATTTATTTATTCTTTGAAGATTTCCTATACATATATACAAAACATCTTCATCATACCAATACCACGTCTTTCTGGTTCAACCAAGCCCCCACTCCCAATGCTAAATATGCACTCACAAGCCTTCTGCCTTTACCTTCTTATTGCTGAGATCACAAAAGCAGGCCACCATGCCAAGTTCTATACATTTAGTTCCAAATGCCTTTTTAACCTCTCATTAAGGATAATTTTACATACTTATGCCATATAATACTATATTGTATTTTCAAGGCATAAATATTATTTTCACATTTTTTATTGTTTTTATTGAGCTATATATTTTTCTCTTCCCCTTCTCTCGTCCCCTTCTACCCTCTCTCATGACCCCCATGCTCCCAATTTACTCAGGCTATTTATTTCATTAATTAAACAAAACATTACTGGAATTTAATTTCTTTCATCTTTTGAGGTATTTTCTGAGATACATGCAGGTTATATGCAGCTGCTTGGAAGGCTTCCTGCATTCACCAACCCGACCCGACACAATACAATCATTTGTTTCATTGGCAGAAAACTTCATTTCTCATGTGCAGAGAATCTTAGGATCAAAATAGCATTTGTGTGTTACCATTCTGTGTTAAGTTTCATTATTTGAAAATCATGTCACAATTTAAAGCTATAAATATAAAACAATAAACAAAAATAATAAATAAAGTAAAATTTTCCTTATATTTGAATGAGAAGTGATTCTTCAAAATCAACTATATGCCTTTTGTCACACCACCAGGAAGCCATTATCAGGAACAGTCTGTTAAAATTCTGCTTTTGTTTTGTTTTATTTATTTATTTATTTTTCCTTTAAAAAATGTACACTTCCTTCCCTCCTCCCATTTCCCCACTCACTCTCCTCCCTCCCCCTACTTCCTTAAGAGAGGGCAGAGAACCCTGCTCTGTGGGAAGTCTAAGGCCCTCCCCACCTATATCCAGGCCTAGGAAGCTTTGCATTCAAATAGACTAGGGTCCCAAAAAGNATGCAGTAGAAACAAGTCCCAGTGCCTTTATCAATGGCTTCTCAGACAGCCCCTATTTTCAGCCACATCCAGAGAGTCCGGTTTGATAGCATGCTCATTCAGTCCTGGTCAAGCTGGGCAGCAGAGTAGAGGGTGCCTGAACTGGCCTTGCCCCACTATCACGTTGATGATTATCTCAAATATCACCATAGAATCTTTGTCTGGGGACGGATGGAGATAGAGACAGAAACCCTCATCACAGCAATGGGCTGAGCCCCCAAGGTCCAGTTGAAGAGCAGAGGAGGGAGAAGATGAGCAAGGAAGTCTGGACTGCGAGGAGTTGGTCAACCCACTGAGACAGTGTGCCTGTTCTAATGGGAGCTCACCAAATTCTGCTAACTTTCAAAGCAGTTGTTTATCCTTCCACAGTAGATTCAAGTTTCTTGGTTCTCATGTGTTTAACAGCCTTCACGTAACAGAGCAATTGATAGATAAAATATTTAGTATAAGTTACAGCCTTGTGGCAAAATTTCTTTTAAGAATTAAACAGTCAACAGGGCAGGAACTGTTACTTTACTAAACACATTCTTCGTTTTTGTAAGCCTATTTCTACCGAAATAGTTCTGAAAACAAAAAAAAGGGATAAACTAAAANAAAAAAAAAAAAAACACGAAATAAACAAGTCCAGGTGACCATTCTTTGTTTTAAGAATACTTCAGTAAGAAATATTACACTACTAATTATATTTTCTATGACAAGACTGTACTTTTTATTTACTACATATTTGCATTATTTTTCAGGCGTCTTCTGAACAGGAACCTGAAGGTTTCAAGTGTCTAGCAGCCTACTGCATGAATCAAGATACAATGAGCTGTTGGTTACTCACTTTGCAAGCTTCCTTTCAGAGAACCATGCTAATTACGTTTTATCTGTAGAGGACTTGTAAAGGATATATAGATTACCACTGTCTGTATTTCCTTTAAATTTTATATTGGAGAGTGCTGTTAGTTGAATATGTAGCTCCCACCACAATAGAAACCATCTCAAAAGAGTAAGGCCAAACAGCCTAATATCATTTAGTTCAAAGTGACTGTTCCTGGCATTTTGTTTCCAGAAATCTAAGCCTAGGAGAATGTCACAGACAGCAGGATAAGTTTGCGGACAATGTGCATAAGCTGAGATAATATTGGGAAACCTGAAAAATGCTAACTTTTCTCAAGCCTTCAATTCATACAGACACACACACACACACACACACATACACACAAAGCTTTTCCCTTGACAAAGGCTCCATTGTACACATTCTTTTTAACTTCTATATATTAAATCCAAATCTGCTTGAACTTTTCATATATATATATATATATACATATATATGTTTCTTGTAAAGTTTGGGGTACTTTTCTTAAATAGCAGCTCAGCTCTGAAGTTTTCATGTGTTTCATCTTTGAATTGATCTTGACCATTAACATAATAAAAAAGAAAGTTCCCTAGGATTCATATGATTTTACATCAACATCTGGCATATTTGCATGCATTAAAATCTCAACTGGTTATTCAGACATTTCCCATATACTTCTTTTAGTCTTAATAATATGCTATACATGTGGTAGCACTCTCTGGGGATTATAGAAAAATGTGTTTCAAATGAACGTATCAGAAAGGTTAAATTTTAATTAGAGTCAAGTACAACTAGTCTCTAGATATTTAAGGATCCTCTGAAATTCAATACTCTTATGGGAATAAGGACAATAGGAATATGTGCACACAGACTCATGAGCACAGATAGGCATTGTTCCTATCAGCTAGGTGATATTAACTTTTTTCCTTAAAGTATTTATTATTGCAGCCTACTGGGAATTCTTATGCTTTCTTCTTCTTCTTCTTCTTCTTCTTCTTCTTCTTCTTCTTCTTCTTCTTCTTCTTC
>LOEQ01002883.1:306062-323502 GCA_001685075.1 Bramus lutescens | reverse complement strand
GGAGGGGGAGGGAATTGGGAGGAGGGGAGGAAGTGGAAAGTTTTAATAATAATAATAATAAAAGATACTGGAAGAAAAAATAAATAAAAATTAAACACTGCCTAACATTTCTTAAAAAAAAAACGACTCTAAAGCCCTATCCCCATCTACAAAATGTAAACCCCTGAGGTAAACTACACAGAAACAGGAAGACTTAACTAAGCACAGAAGCTACCTCAGTTCACTCCAGGAAGGCATAGTCAATGAAAATTTTGCTAGAAGTAATTTCATAAAGGTTTTATAGCCAGAGAAATATTCAAATGATTCTAATTAGAGTATCTACCTTAGAGGGTTATATTTTAGATTTACAATTTGGCATCAAAGTATGTCTATAGTCTCCTGAGGATCTGCAGGAGTAGTTTTTTCAGGTAGGGTGGCACGTGTTAAAGCTATTGTAATAATAATAACAACTCATTATTTGTCTCCCCTCCCCCTGAATTGGTATTTATCCTGATGGTGTAAAGCTAATGAAAAGTAAAATTGCTGATATCTTAGCATAAATCAAGGCATTAGCAGCAAACTAGACTAGTATGTAAATAATCAGGAGGTTAAATAATGATGGTAATAGCAATAAGGAGAAGAAATGAGGTAATTATCCGAGACTGAAAGTTTCCCTATTTCATGCTCATAGCTGAAGTGTTTGTCTTAGATGCCTCCATAGTAATATTGACAATCGACTATAATACTTTCATTACTGAGTTGTCAATTATCGTTTTATTCCACAAACCTGATTCTTGAAAGAATCAACTAATTGGTTTGCTTTCTTTAATTGTTCCTAAGGGAAAAATACTTTAGAGCAGGCTACCCTATATGTGGTTCTAACTCTAGTTTTACGTGTCTGGGCCTTTCTATCATGCACTTATCTATAAGGAATAGTGTGATTCTGTCCATATAGAAAAATTGGTTGTGTCATAATTTATACATCTGTACAATGGATCTCATTCCATACATACAAGCATGGAATACAGAGAGAGGAATAAGATGCTTTTAATCAAGTAGTTAAGTGAGGAGATCTCTGCCACCCCTAGTGAGAGTTCTGAAATTCTTCAAAGACACCATGTCACCAAAAACACTAATGTGTTTTATCAATGTGTTTCCTTGTGGAAAAGATATCATGGTTTCAATGACGGTGTCTCTGAATCTCATTTCCCTTTGCAGCTCTGGAGAAGTCACTACTTGACCAAGTTTGATAGCGATGAAAGGATGAACTTGATGCAGAGAGGCTTATCTGGAAAGATAGAAGTTGTCACTTGCTAGATCGAGTAAATGAATCTTTAAATGCAGTAATCACTAAGGATAATGTTAGAGTGCATCCTTAAAAGCAGAGACCCTTTCCTTAATGGGTTTAGCATCAGGTACAAGGCTGAGGAATCTGAGAAAAAAATGATAGTGCCTTTGAGTCTAGAGAAAATGGTTTCAAAAGGCAAAGGTAGGAAAATTACATACATACATAAATACATACATGTTCTTTTTTAAGGTCTGCAAATAGGACCGCATCTTTTCCAAAGGTTTTATTTATTCTACTTGTATTCATATCGGTTACCTGTCAATATGAATTTTTAATAATTTAAGCCACAAATTGTACATTGGATTTTCATAGGAGCAGTAAAATTTAAAACTAACAATAATAATCATCCAATGGAGATGCATGTTGTCTGGAAATAGGTCCAAAAAAGGGATTTGTATACATTTAATTTAAAGGGAGTGTTGAAACATGGTTTCTTTGTTTATCCTTAACTGAACTGAAACTCTTTTGTAGATCAGACTGGCCTAGAACTGAGATTCACCTGCCTCTGCCTTCTGAGTGCTGGGGTTTAAGGTATGTTCCACCACTGCCAGGCTAGATCCATGAATATTAAGATTCTTTTAGCATCATTACAAAATGGCAATATTATGGGAGAATAATATATTTGGAATTCTGCTCTAAGTGTTATTTTAACTAGAAATAGATTTACAAAGATTATTGTTTTATGCATATTTTAAGCATAGTTTTAATTTTTATGATCTTCAATACATGAGCACTGCACACCTACATGAGTCTTGCCCCACTCTCCCCTCAAACTTCAGGCATGTTCACTGTGAAATTTATGATTTCTTCTTTAATTACTATTTCCACATGTTTGTATATAGATATATATGCATGTATATACAAACCTCTTGATCCACTTCACATTGCTTGTATGTACATGTGTCTAAATTGACCTCTTCAGATTAGACAACATATGTGGGAACTGGCTAGACATATTTTTTGTTGAAAACTATTTGTTGTTTTTCCATAATTATTAACAGTTTAGTGACAAGAATAGTCATCAAGAATTCTAAAACATGCAGAATTTCTTAGAAACTTTCATACTTTCAGTATTTCAAATCAACATTCCTAAAGTAGTAAAGATTGAACTTTTAAATTATAAAAAGTTCTTCTTACCATTATATATGTACACTGAGGATACTATTCAATGATAGAGCATTAGCCTAGCTTATCTAGGGATGGATTCTATACCTTAGCAATACAGACACAGACAATATAACCACACACACACACACACACACACACACACACACTACATAAGAAGATAAATATAGGTAAAATATTTAGTTTTCTAGAAAAAGTTGGATTTTTTCACCAATTTTCACTTTTAAAATACAGTTCGAAAAGCAAATGTCAGCTCAGTTCTTTATCTCAAAGCACAATTTTTCTATAATGACTCAGGGTATAGGTCACAGCAGGATATTTTCTGCAATGACTCAGGATATAGGTCAGCGCAGAATATTTTCTTCATATTCACAGATTCAGTCACCAGCACTAGACAATTAAAGAAGGAAATGCTCTATGAAATTTCTTTTCTAGTGTTCTGGCTTTTTATAACTTGAATTTTTTATTTAAACAATAAGCTAAACTAACAAATTCATATTTATTTATATATGGCTACATTTATGCATTAAAAAATAAAATTAAAACCAGAGGAAATTATTTAAACTTCTCACATTACTACTAATAATATTTATTATAAAAATGTCACATAAATATATGGAATTGATACAAATTTATAAGACTGAAAAAAGAAAAATACTAAAGTATTATAAATGCAAAAAGCACAAATAACATAGAAAAATTAGCAGAAATTTAAATCAGAATTTATAATATGATTATGGTAGTTTGAAGGAAAATGGCCCTTATAGGCCCATAATGAGCAGCAGGTGGTGTGGTCTTGTTAGAATAGGAGTGGCCTTGTTGGAGTATTTGTGTCACTGTGGAGGTGGGCTTTGAGGTCTCAAGCATGCTCAAGCTGCACCTAATGACACAGTCTCTACCTGTTACCTGTAGCTCCTTCTCCAGAATCATGTCTGCCTATGTGCTGCCATGTTTTGAGCCGTGAAGATGACGGCCTAAACCACTGAACTGTAAACCAGTCCCGATTAAATATGTTCCTTAAAAGAGTTGCTGTGGCCAGTAGTCATGGTGTCTCTTCCCAGCAATAGAAACCCACACTAAGTAAGACAATGCTGAACCTGGGAAAGGTGGCATATATCTGTAATCCCAGTACTTTGGAGACTGAGGGCACATGGAGAGATAGTGTTAGAATGGAAAGAAAATTGGGATGGAAGGAAGTGGACAGAACTAGAGAGTGAGAAATGTAGGGAGTGAAAAATTTAAGCACAATTTGTCTGTTTTTGTAGAAATCATATATGAAAAAAAACTATTCAGCTAAAGAAGCATTGAATTTTTATTTTAAGACAGGCTATTCTGATTAATAGAATAGAATAAATGGCAACTGCTCCCTGACCATGATTGGAGTCATTCTGGGTACCATGGGCTCAGAAAAGCACATACCTACATTGTTTCAGTTTTCATTTAGAAAAGAAAGAAAATGGTGGCTATAGTAAGCTTTACATTCCTTCATACTCAATGGAATTTACACAGAAATAGATCACAAGATTTAAATTATCATAAAAATTCTATCAATAAGAAGATAATGAGGGTGCTTATTGCCCATTTCGATATTCACAAGGTATAAATTCTCCAGACAGAAAGGATGAAAGCCACAATTGGTGAAAAAGCAAAATTAGCTTTCAGTGTAACTTCTTCTGCCTCTTATAGAAGAGATTATTGTTGAACAAGGTTAAGACAATTTCCAAGACCCTTGTATAAATGCTGACCAATGGTACCACAAAGCCGGTAACATTTTAAACCTCAAACTTAAAAATGTTACTTTAAATATCAAGACTAACTTTACAGGTGAAAGCAAAATAGTGACCTTGAGTTGAGAAGCTTTCCTTAGGTCCCACAGTACAGGACCCAATACAACCATAGGGGCCATTCTAAATGGAATCAAAGAAGACCAAAGTGAAGAAGGTAAGTGTGAGGTGAGAAGGGGCTGAGTTAAGGGAAAGAAGCCAAGAAACACCTTACAGCACTCAAGGGCAAGATTTTCCCTCAGTCCTTGGAGCTCCCGAAGGTAGGCCGTCTTGTTGAAGCTTTGATTTCCATTCAGTGAGACAACTTGAATTTCTGGCTGCCAAGATGGTGAGAAAGTAAGGTAGTGTTGCTATAAGCATTTGTTACAGTCGCAGCAGGAAAATAAAGCAGGACATCATTCCACAACAGAGACTAGGAACTACTTTGCATCCTTTGCAAGGTGAGCTGATGCAATCTCTTCCTTACAAGCCAGGCAAAATGCTTGTTCAAGGTTAGGGAAATTGAAGTAGCATGGATTGTTCATCAGCAAATGAGTAACTTGAAAGTGTATTCATATGTTCATTAGTTCAAATTCACACGCTTATTGTAGATGAAGTTTAAAGATTTGAGTCATTAATCTTTCAACTTATGTGGTAAATTACTTCGCATGGCACTGAGCAATAAATATGTGGATGATTAATATGTTCTTTCTCATAGTGATATTGAACATTGATGTTTAGAACTCAGTTCCTATTGATTCTATCTTAATTTAAAATTATTCATCTTATGCAAAATGTGTCTTCACTATATAAGTTATAACATAGATCATACCGTCTCATTAATTTCCATTATTGCTTCTGGGTGCTATATTAATAGCCACTCATTTCTTTCTGTGATGGCAGAGATAAGGATCAGAAAATATAACTATTCTGATACATACTTGAATTCAAAAATATATGTATTAATGAGCTTCTTGTAATTGCACATAAGCTAACACATATTGTTTTATCTATATTAAATTGGCTAATATGCAATATGAAGTTTAAATTATGAAAGACATTTGAATCCTTTTTATTTAATTTGTGAAGAATATAGATGAAGTATTTCAAATCCTGATCAAATGTTGAATATGTGTAAATATAGAGAAGAATAAGAAAGAGACCAAACTAAAATTTATTACAAGCTGAGTAATCATAGCTAATAATAAAACAATATATGTCCTTGGTGTATTTATATGTAAAATCTGATTGCTATTATCTATATGACAAAATCCATATCACAAAATTATATGAAGTATGAAAACTTTTTGTTTAATTCAAAAGAGAAGAGTTACAGCTTTCTGTTAATCATGGTATTAGTCAAATACTGGTGACGCTGGAACAAAAGCAGGACTTTATCAATAGATGTGTTTTTGGTGAAAATTTATTGAAATACTGATTGAGTGGTGATGTGAGCTCTCCTTATGTCCTGTGTATTCTTCAGCTGTATGCCTTTCGCTAATCCCAGCCTGCGTTCCAAGATTTCTTTTATCATGTACATTATTAAATTAGCCAAGGAATTTTACAGATAATAAGGTATGTGCATTATCATTGGAGAGTAATCATAAACTGATGTTCAGCATAACTCACAGACCAGTACTGTGAAAATAGCGAATTAGCTTTAAAGTTTTAAAAAGATCAAGGTCAGAGGTAAAACATTTCTTCTGGACAGGACAGAATTTCTGCTCTTGTGAACACAGCTGCATCCTTTTGCTTCCCTTACACAAGGTCAAAGCAGTTAACAGTCTTGCAGGTAGTGGAGAAGGAACTTAAGAGCCCTCCCTGCTAACAAAAGAGCCATTTATAGTTGATGACTTATGAGTGAGGAGGAAGAGTCTGTTTCTTTAAGGGTGTGCTCTCTGTGATATACTGAGCTCTTTCCAGTAAATGACCCTATATCCTGGAGTATTTGGGCAACACAGTTTGGACTTCCTGGATTATAAGAAAGATAGAGGTCAGGGATTGGGGAGATAAGAAAGAAAGAGGATAGATGTTGTGAGAGGGTGAAGGGGAATACAGATCATAGAGGAGCTAGAAAGAGGAGCCAGGAGTTTTAGAATGTAGCAGTTGGCCTTGTAAAAAGTAGTGCATCTTTACTCAAAATTGTTACCAACGTACTTGGGACTTAAAACTTTCAATAATAATAATAATAATAATAATAATATTTAAAAAACTAGAGAAAATAAAATGAATTAGTGGAATGACAGTGCATATTAAGTTGGCTTCAAAAAGGAGAGATAAAAGAAAGGAAAGGGGAAGAAGAAAAGAAGGGGGAGGGGAAGGAAGGGGAGGAGGGGGAGAAAGAGAAAAAAAGAATTTATGTTCTATCTTTTCAGTTGATCAAATGAAATTCAAAGGCCAAAGCTTTCATGCATGTAATGTAGGTAGTCACCCCAAATGATAAAATTACACTCCAAGAGTGAGTCAAGGAGACCTCAGCATGCTTATTGAGAAATTACCTCACAATGCAGGCACTGAGCCAGGCAAGCATAATTCAGTCTGAATTATAAGAGAAAGAGGGCTGAAAAAAAAAACAGCTTGGCCATGTCACTGAGAAGGGCGGCAATTCTGCCGTTGGCTGTTTTATCTTGTTTTGTGTTTCATTCTGAGAAGGACAATTCTCTAAACTATTATGTTTTCTGGTTAGTCAGTCTACTTAAACATTGGGACAAACCTGTATTAACAGCCAGAAATTGCAACTGCATTGAAATAGGACAAAAAGCATGATTTATCTGCTTTGTGAAACATCTCAACTCTGGTTTCAGTGCCCCAGAGGTTTTTATTGGAGATGTTTCTGTTTCTCTTGTGTGTTAATTTTCTCAGAAATTGGATCACCTCATTTTCTGAACAATATAAGAGTGTAGCTATATAGTTTCAGCAAGTCTACCATTTACATGTATATGTATACATATTTTATTATAAAACAGACATAAACATGAGCACTGAGAGAATTGTTTTAGTTTTAATTTTTTAAAAAATAAGTATAGCTTTCTTCAAACTAATTTTAATTGTAAATTCATCAGTGATGCATTTGCTTGGATTAAATTTCCTTAAATACAATAAAATAACCAGAAACGTCTCTTAAGTAGTAATGATGCACCATGAATTAAGTTATTTATTCACTCTATAAGATTTTGAAAGCAAAGACTGAAGACATCTACAGAAGAATTTTGGAAATGAGTAGGCAGGTGACTATATCATATCTACGAGAAATGAAGATTACAGGGCTCTCTGAACCACTCAAGTATCATTGAAAATGACTGTCTAAGTTTATGACTTCTATTTTTCTACTCACAGGAATAGAGACAGTAATAATTATCTACAATTTCACATACTTTGAGAATGTATTTTCTTGTCATTTTCTCCTGATTGACTGTGAATATACCTGGCACATTCATTTTCATAAATATAACAGATGAACTTTTGTGAGTCTGTTTTCCTGGGTTTTTTTTTTAACATCTTGTCACTATTCTCCTCTCCTAAAAACTGCAGAAACTAAAGATTTCCATCTATTAACTATGTACAGTGACCATGACAATCTCCTAATCCCAGCAAACAACAGGTCAACATTGACAATAAGAGGAGCCGAGAGCAATAATGGAGCTTTATTCAGCTTGCAAAAGGCTACAGCAAGAGATATTTATTGTGTAATTCTTAGCATCATCACTGTCATAACAAAATCTTACACTGCATGACATGGAAATAAAAGAATTTTGTTCATCAGAATTCAGGATTTTGGTACACACAACATTAAGAAGAAAACTGTTTTACCATCTAGGGATCGTCCATAGATGGCTTTCTTCTTGTCATGTCTTCCCTTTGCTGAAGAGAAAATGGAACATTCCAGGTCTTACAGATTCCTATTTGAAATACCACTTAACAAAGGCTCTGCCTCCTAATGACATTGTACTGGGATGAGAAGTTCAATATAAGAATTTTAAAGTCCTGCAAGAATTATCTGTAGCAGTGGCTAACTGAAAAACTTACATATAGAAGATGCTAAATAAATGTCGGATAAGTGAATTAAAAAATCTCACAATTAAAGCCAAGATTGACTATATACAGAACATAGATTGCATGTTGGGTATTATCATTATAAATTACCAATTTACTGTGATGTCTTGGTATGCTGGGTATGAATTTAAATATGGCCGGATAACATCAGTATCTGCAGAATAACAGCTAATACATCAGTTTTATTAGCTGAAGCATATTTTAAAAAAGAAACCAAACTATGTCACTGAAAGAGCAACATGAGCCTGTGTTGCGTCTGGGCGCAGACAGTCATAATTATCTCCAATTTCACTTACATTTTAGTGTATTTTCTTGGCACACTTTCCTGATTGACTATGAATGCACTGGGTATATTAATTTCATAAATACAATAGAGCATTTGTCTATGTGTTCTTAATATCTTTTTGTCATTGTATTATTTTAACAAGTCAGTATATACATTATATATACAATAATATTAGTTGATAAATATTATCAACTATGCAGAAATATATATTCATAATTAATAAACAGCAAGTAATTTTTCATGTTTTATTTTATAATGACATTTTAATGTATATATATATATATAGTCATGTTAAGAATCTATCAAGAAAATAACTTTTCCTCCACTAACAGCTATTGATTAGATCTAGCTCCTCAGCTGCAGGGTAACCTTATGAATCTCTCACCCATCATGCAGAGATTACTCCTGCCTTGATCTTGTGTAGATGTTGTGATTATAGTCATGGGCTTCGTGAATTCATGTGTGCAATAATATGGTTTGCCCAGGTAATACTGTTTCACTACAGATGTCCACTCTCTTTGGTGCTTGAATGTAATGATCCCTGAGTCCAGGGAGAAAGACATATGATATTGATGTCGCATTCAAAGCTAAGTATTTGGCAGTGTCCTATTATCTTCACACTGGGTAATAGTGAGTCTCTATATAAGTTGTCATAGTTACCTTCATGGATGTGGACATTGAGTCCAATAAATTTTCCTACACTCATGCATATATAGGTAGCCCTACGTGGACTCTGAGTATTTGCTTATTTGAGCACATAAACTTGTGAAGGAATAGTGAGGAGAAAGGATAGAGAGTTGGAGAGGAGGGATAGGAGGTAAGATTTGATCAATATACATTATTTGCATACTTGAAAATCTCAAAGATTTAAAAAGTAACATAGCAACCCTATTAAGCAAGAATTAGTGAATTGGATTAATATCTAATATTTAAAGATTTGAATTTTATCACAGAAATCAAATCAGACAAGTAGACATTTTTAAAATTTGGCAGGATTTGAAAATTATGGAAATAGTTTCAGAAAGTGTAGATTATCTTTACACACTATCAAGAGACAGAAAGTAAGTTATTGTCATGGGCTATTTGCAAATGGTTAATTACTTTTTTGGTATTACATTGAAAATGGCTCTTGTTGGCTATAGAAAAAAAGTCTACCCAATATTTAGGTCTAATCTAATCTAAGTCTACTCAAAAAGACAGGGAAACAACTGTCGAGTTAATTGATATGTCTGTGATATACTGAAGAAAACCAACTTGATAAAGAGAAAGGTCCATTTTAGTACTGTTTCGGAGTTTTTATTCCATGCTTGAGAGGAATTGGGCCTGATACTGTGCAATGCATCCCAGAAGGAGTGTGTGATGGAGGAGGCTCTCCACCTTCTGTGAGTTGGGAAAGAAACAGAAAGTAATACAGCCCACATATCACTTTCAAAGATATGCTTCCATGACCTATGACTTTACATACACCACCAAGAGCCATCTACTAAACGTTCTGTGATTGATATCGCTTCTGGTTGGCCAACCCCTCTGACACATCTTCTTTTAGATAGCACTCTAGAGTCAAGACAGCAAGAAGGCAATGCAGGAATTACACAGGGAAATTTTAAATTACCTCTGAATAACTGCCCTAAGTAATTACACACACACACAGAGAGAGAGAGAGTCTCTCTCTCTCTCTCTCTCTCTGGAAGCCACACACACACATACACACACCAAACTAAAATAAATAAAGAAATCAAAACCTTAGGACAAATTGTTTGTAAATAACTTTTATTTTTTTTTGAAACCCATATTTCATGTACCTTTTTGTTGTTGTTTACTGTTTGTCCCATCTTTAGTAGTTGTTAGTATCAGTATCAATGGTGTGCTGTGAAAATTCTGAGATATGACATTTTTAGTAAATTATTATAAATGAATGTTGTGGATGTTCTCACAATAGGACCACTGTTTCTTCTGGAATAGGGGGCTCCACAAGGGATTCTGCTAGAACTACAAGCCACACAAACCACAGTGGTGATTTCAAGTACTCTGTGGCTGAGGAAGTTGCTATTGGAGGAACAGAAAAATAGCCGACTAAGATGATTTTAGACAACAAAGCCTTATGTTTAAAGACAGAACTATAAAGATTTAAAAAAAATGGCTTCTACCAATGTCTTGGAGACCACATGGCAGTACCTACCACAAGAGAATGAATGCAATACCATATTTCATATTTTAGGAACCAACAAACCTCTAATGGAAACAGTTCACAAAAGTATGTCTTTTGATTGAGGTAAAGCCTTGATTCAGAGAATACATGAATTTTCAAGTCTCAATACAATGTTGTTTTGTCACCTGTCCACAGCAATGTTTTTATGCATTTATGAGGTGTGATAAGCATTGGCCTACACAATTAATGTATACCAAGAAAACCATTTACCATAGTCAAGCTCAGCTCAATGTTCAACAAATCAGTAGAACTTGCTCATTGTTTACTCAGCAGAAGAAACTGTTCAGGATAATGCAGAAGAAGACGATAATAATAATGGCCCATAGTCTCAAGGAGTTTAAAGTAAGTTTGACATTCAGGTGAAAATACATGAACATACATCCAAACTATTATATACTTACCAAAATAATACAGGTCCGATTGTAATAGTCTTTGCTAATCTTTGAAATACAAGGCTAGATTATTCTTAAAACCACATATGGATAAACAACCGTAAACACTAGAGAAACTCGGAAAGGAAATTTGAAAAACTATTAGATGCTATTTCTTTAATATTTTACAATCCATTTCAATAATTAAATGTTGAGTGACACTGAAAAATGATCTCATAATTTTGAAAAATTAATCACTTATACAATAAATTTAAAATCTTTTGACATTTATGCTTTGTACTATAACAAGTTGTACTTTAATGCTAATGTATACATTTTGGAAACATTGATTTATATATTGAGCCAAAGAATTACAAATTTAAAGAACTACACCAAGATTGATATCAGGTATAGCAACATGTTACTAGATAATGTTTCAGTTACCTTATTTTTAAATAAATTTAAAAATTTTCAGCTTTTCACCCCCAAATCAATGGTTCTATAAATTTCTCCTTTCATTCCCATTGGTTTTCAATGCCATTTGTGTTTTTAATTTATTTTTAATAGTCTTGCCTAAAGAAAATTGAATGAGGATTATTCCTTTTGTCTCTTTCCCTGCTGATTATTTTCCACTTATTCTGCCTTCCAATCACTTAACTACTTCAATTTCTGATTATCTAGACACCATTTGCACTGGTGTTATCTTTATTAAATTTAATTTTCTCCTCTTGGGAAATTTTTTTTCACTCAATACAACCAGAGCCTCTTGACATTTATCCTTTTCATCAAGAACTCCTTATTATTTGCAGCAGGTTGTTTCTGCCATTTCCTTTTCCTCTGCTTCTCCACTGCTAATGGGACACTAGCACTATACGTATTTCTATCCTTCCTTCTCCCTCTTTATTACTTTGTGAAGATCATCTAACATTCACTTGTACTGATAGAAAAGAGCCTGAACAAAGAAGGGGGAACAACCTATAGATAATAGCTTTCCAAAAGGATTACAAAACTGCTAAAATGAGAAGCTGGCTGTTGCCATGGCATTTTGCCTCAAGTAGATGAATCAAGTTTTCTTTGCTGACTGGATAATATTGGCATCTTAATACCTTGAGTACAAAAGATCACTATTTTGTATACACCTATAATGTCTATAAGCTCCATGAATGGAATGATGGTAACTCACCAAGAATCAGGTATGTTTTTCATTCTGGTTCTGTCACTGAAGAGCTACATAAATCAGCACAGTCAATTGGTTCAGTGTGCTTTGATGTAACCAGTGGCAATCAAGGTTAATGACACCTACTTCAGTTGGTTACTGAGGCACTATATTTACCAGTTAAACTTGCACCCTTTATGTGCATCAGAGTGCACTGAAAATTATGATGATGAGAGTTTGTTAGATAAGAAAAGAAGTTATTTTATGCCTGTATTTGAGCACTTGAGGATTTCCTAAATAATTATATTGCAATTAAGCTCCATAAAAAATAACAAATGAAGCAACCAGAATTAAAATTAACCTTGTAATTTATGTTTGTGACAAAAATCTTACCAAATTCTCAAGGTAATTAGGTGATATGGCCTGTTGCCAAGGAAATTTTCTAGACGTCTAAAAAGTAAGGTGTTGATAATGATTAAGAGTTTTGTGACTGAATAATTACGTTCAAACCTGGGCAGTAGATGCCATGAATACAGCTGGAGAGGCTTATTCTCCAATCATTCTTATCTGAGTAGTTAAAGGTTCTTGAAATTTGGTGTAGAAACAAGGGCAAAATGTAGTATTCAAGATTCTGGGCTTTGAGTTCATTCCTTGGAAGAATAAATCACTGCTCATCACCTGGCTAGCATCTTAACTGAGAGTTTTAAAGAAGAAAGTAGATATGCATGTGGCATGAGTTTGAAAAGCTTAAGAAGACGCAATATTGTTTAATATATTTTCCTGCAATAAAATGATATCTATTAAGTTCTACAACTACTTTTCTTATGAATATAGCTGCTAGAGAAAATATGTAGCATTATTAATCAGAAACTACACCACATATTTTTCCAGCTTTGCATATTTCATATGGCCGAGGATACTTATCACAAGGTTTCACATTCAAACCATAAATTTTGATGTAATTCTTCTGCTAATTAAGTTAACTAGTATTGCAAATTTTCAATCTAAATTTTTTATGTCTTTATGCCACCATAGTTTTAAAGATTTATTATGCATTCTCCAAAAGATTCTCATTCCTGAAAAGTTTTTTTCTTTAGTACTGGGGTAACTCATTTTGAAAATTGTCCGTTTAAAATTTTGTAGTTATTTCAATTAAACTTAAGCGGGATTTGGATTTTGTTGTAGCATCTAAGAGCAATCAAATGTAACCTTGTTAAAAAACAACCTCGGGAGATGGCATGTGATTGGCTAGAAGTTGTGCGTGGGGTTTCTCCTCTTCTCCATCAGGAAGTAGCCCATTCAAGCTGATGGAAAGCCAGTGAACCCGAAGACGTCCATCTCAATGAAGATGTACTAAACATTTTGGTTCACACAATTCTTAAAGTAAAAGGATAGTGTGAAGTAATAAAGTGTTAGAAATGGCATTTTTATAAAGCTGAGAATTAGGAAACATGAATAACTAAGGAAAGATTCATTTAGAGGAAGTAAGTTCCACATTAAAAGAACTAGTTATCCAAAATTATGTATGTCCTTTTCACAGAGCCTCTACATTTCTTCTCCTTTTGGATTTCTTCTTTTCTTCTCCTTAAGTTCAAAATTTTCATTTATCATGTAAAAGATGGATTTGTTTATTACTGACAATTTCATGCATGTAAATGATGTATTTAGGACCTTTTCATCACCTATTAGCCCTGTTCATTTCCTTCAACTACTTCTGAACTCTTTCTCTTCCCCAAAAAATCCTCCTCCTATGTTCATCTCATCATATGCTGGTTTGTTTCCTCTTATCCCAATGAGTTTATTGTGACTGTCTGCATGTACGTAGGTAATACTGAGTTATTAACTGCGGAATGGGCAGATTCACAGTGGCTACACCATTGAAGGAAATGACCTCTTCCCTAGTAAATATCAACTTCCAATAGTTTTTTCTGGGCCACCTGAGATCCTCCCCATTAAAAGAGAGATCACAAATTGTACAGGTTGTATTCAGATAATCATGTCTACTGTGACTACATCAGTGCAATGGCCATACACAGAAGATAGCATTTCAGAGCATATACAACGCTTCCTCTGTCCTTTTTTTTTGTCCACTCCCTTTTCCATGATGTTCCCTGAAGCTTAGCAGTGTGTCTGTTGAGAGCAAGAACGCTAAGCTGGGATTTTGAAGATAAACTTGCACACTAAACACTCAGAATATTTTATATGTCTTAAGTAAAATTGAGATTTTTAAAGAAAAGTTCAGAAATCAGCTAAGGTGTTGCAGTAGCTTTCTCAAGAGAGTTGCCACAATATTTTGCTCATTTTTTTCTCAGTAGGAATCTAGAAAATACTTAGTTCTTATAACTAGTCTTTATATGCCATATGGTTTTCCATTTTTTAATTAGAAGTTTTAATTTATATTATTAATGCATCATAGACTACTTATCATTAATACTTTTAAATTTTCATTTGATGACATCTTCCTGTGTTTATTTTATAATTGCTTGATTTTTTTTTGAGATACATTCTCAATACATTCCTAGACTGGACTTGAATTTAGAACCCCCTATGTCAGGTTTCTAAATAGTTAGTTAGGATTAGAGGTATACACCACTGCAATCAGCCACCAAATGTTCTAAATCTTCTACTGAACTATTTGAGTCATCTTTTAGTAATATTATTTAAAATAATATGTCTTAAATAAACCAATATTAATTCGTTTTATTTTAGTGACAAGTACTCTTTGATACATTTTTGAATACCGTATGTGAGAAACTTTTATTTATCATTTTATCTCTTCTAATAACTTGTCTTTTAACTTAAATGGAAGAATTAGTGAATTTACAACCTATACCTTTAAGTAACAACAGTGAAACCTGAAACCTCAAATTATATTGCTCTATTTCATGTATATTATCCTTATTCAATCTCAAATTTAGTGTCAAAAGGGCTATAATTTATATCTATTCTTGCTGTAATCTGTAATATTGTTATACATTTAATATAGTTATGGACATAATGTGCAGTTATTTTTAAAATTAACATTTAAAAAATTAAAATGAAAATATTATACTTACCTGTTTTATCTGTGTCACTATTTCTCAGGGATATATATATATATATATTTTTTTTTAATTAAAATAAAATTTCCTCCTTTTCCTCTTCCTTTCCCCTCTCCAGCTGCTTCCAGGTACTCTCCCTCCAACCTTTCCAATGTCTCCAAACTTATAAGATTATAGTTACCTTTTTATTATTATTTCTACATCTACACACATATGGAGAAAGATGTAAATATAACCTACTTAATTCATTTTTGTTGCTTATGTTTATATGGCTTCAGCGCTGACCACTATTTGCTGGACAGCCAGTAAAAGGTTTCATCCCTTTGACAGGATAATTGATATTGCAATTAATTTGACTTTGTTTATGCAGCCATTTCTATGAGAGACAGTTTCACAGCAGATTTCTTATTCTGGCTCTTAAAACCATTCAGTCTCTTCTGAGGTTCCCTGAGCCATAAATGAAAGCGTTTTGGTGGAACTATATTGGCTGGAGCTATGTTCCCTAAGATTTGTAGATCTTTGCATTTTATACATTTTCTTTTCTGTTGTGGTTTCCAGTTTTTTTGTAGAGAGGCTTCTTCGATGAAGGGTGGTAGCTACATTTTTCCATGAATGGTGGTTCATGCACTATTCCATATACTCTTCCTTAGTTTTCTAAGTAATAGCTTCTATTCATAATTATGTGAACAGTATAGATATTTTCAAAAGATTCAGAAATCATATAAATTTTCTTTAAATGTTTTGTTGGCAAGTCATAGTCGTGGTGCATGTAATATCAATACTTGGTACACAGGCACAAGAGTATCTCCACATGTCTGGCATAAGATGAGTCTCATAGTAAGACCTGACATGAAATAAATGAATAACTGAACTAATGAATGAATCAATTAATTAAAAAATAAATTTTATTTTTTTTAAATTTTTCTGGGTATTTAATTATATATATGTGTGTGTGTATATATATATTTTAATTTTATAGAGTTTTAGGGCAAAATTCATTTCATTATTATTTCTTTTGTATTTTAAAGTTGTGAGCAACATCTAATATCTACCATTATATTTTGACATAATATGTGTAAATTTTACCACTTTGCCCCTTTCTCACTCTTCCTTTTATTAAGTGCTATCTTTTATCATTATTTTCAGGAGATTTCTCACAAGATATCGTGACAGTCTACTCTCTGTTCTTTAATATCAATAATGTTAATGATGTCAGGTTAATGTTTTAACTACACTTGGAAATACTCAGCTTGTTACTGTTACCTTCAGTTATTTTTTTCTCTATTCCTTCAGATTTTCTTTTTTCTGCAATTCTCATTTAAAATGAGGTAGATAATTTGTTAGTGTTCTGCATGTCAAAGTTTTGTCTACTATAACTTTTATATATGCAACTTAATTTGCATATAATATTCAAATAATAGTTTTTGCTGTCCTTTATTAATGATCATTATTTGAATTATTCCCTTTAACTTTTAACTTCCCATGTATTGCTATAAAGTAAACTTTTATATCATTTTTGTATTTAAATTTTATACATTATATTTATGTATATATCTTGTATAGTTTTAGTACCTATTTTGATTATGTCCATATTTTCAGAATTCTTGAAGGTATAAAGTTTTAAATTTCATCACTGCTTTTTTGAAAGTTCTGTCTTTCTGATTTTTCATAATTCTTAATAATATCTTCCTGCCTATTTATGCAGTATAAATTTTTGTCATGCAGTCTAAAAGTTTGATTACATGGCCTATTTCTTGTAAATGTATCTTGATTTTTTGCTTTCACAAAACACTGTTTTTTGCTTTGCCATTCACTTTACTTCAGCAATTTTTGAGTCTAACTTTGCAGCCTCTAGATTCCAGAGTCCAGAACATAAATGACACTTTTTTTTTTCGGAGGAATAGCTTGACCTTATATCTAACATTTTATCTTTCTGAAACTCTAATGAGTATCATGGATAGTCAGCAGTCCTAACGCTCCTCTTGTTCAATGTCACTCCTCCAAATGGGAGGGGAATCTGAGAGATTCACAGTAACGGTTTGTTCCAAATCTCTGATGTAGGAGGGTCATCTGTCTATGTGTTACTTTCATTGGTTAATAAAGAAACTG
>LOEQ01002883.1:290647-306042 GCA_001685075.1 Bramus lutescens | reverse complement strand
TGAATACAATTTGTGTGTTGTTATTTCTGGGTATAAGCTAGCCGTGCTGGAGCCAGCCAGACAAAAAGCAGGCCAGGCCTTCTCCCCTTTCTCTACAAATCTCTTTAAGGAGCTATAAGACTATCATTATTTGTGATGAGAGTTTGGTGGTAAGGAATGACTAGCATCCAATTGAGACAGCCGTAGCTCTGCTGCATCATGCTGCATCTCAAATTCCAGTGTCTGGCTTTTCTGACTTAATCTGTGTGCCACCTTATAGCAGCCAGAATGCCAAGTTCTTATGGTGTACTACAAATATAGTAAATGGCCCTGGGTAAAAGTTTTCAAAGATCAGCACAGGATTGTCAATTCCCTTTGCCAGGCGTGGGGACCAGGGTGCATTCACTGACAACCTGCGCTGCCTGTTTGTTTTTTGTTTGTTTGCTTGCTTTGAACCTGCGAAGCAGTCATTTCATATGTTTCCTTCAATGTTTAAGATATTCTGTCAGAATCAGGAATTTTATATCAGTCCATCATGGCCCAAAGTATTTCATTATGTGTTTTCTCAATTGCTGGACAGGTGAAACATGAACTTAGTTATGTGTTTGTATGGATTTAACATCTAGAGGAGCTTCCCTATATAATCTAAGATCCAAAAATGAACATTTTAAATATTTAACTCTAAAAATAGAATTGTTTCACATACTATCTCTTAATGTCTTTGTTTTAAAACATATTCAATTTCATTGCTAAGAAAGTATTCTTTCTCAATTTTATACTCAGGACATTTGCCAATATTTCTGGGGAAAGGCTCTCTTTACTTAATTGTTGCTGATATTTTTTTTGTTTGTTTGCTGGCTACATGCCTCTTCACTTTGCCTGATCAGCATTATTTAAGTTCCCACTTTGGTAAGAACTCAGCTAATACATCAGCTCACATCAAGGCAGCAGTAATATCATCCAACTTGTGTCTTAACAGAAATTAGATCCCTTTGTTTGGCAGAAAATAAATGGCATGGCAATTCTCTTATGGCTTTTAACAAATATGACTTATGAAACTATTCAAATTGTACTACGTTTTTTTTAAATGTGACACCTGTCTTTAGAAGCTATATTCTATTGTGTGTCATCTTCTATTTTGTTTCTTAATTCCTTCTTATTAGATAAAGAAGATCTATGGTCAAGAATCTATGATATATTAAATTCCTTTTCCTTTTTACTTTGTCCATTTTGGAGATGAAAACTTCTATGCATCCACTAATGCCTTGGCTTTTTCATATGTGTTATCTAACAATCATTTCTTTATCTTTCCCTTTAAGACACAATTAAAAATATATTTAAAGGCATTTTTTTCAGGGCAGATATTTTACTTTATTTTATTTTTCTAACCCTAACAACATCTAGAGTTTTCCTTTTCTTTATGCATATTCAATAAATTCTCAAATACAGTAATAAGAGGGGCTGGAGAGATGGCTCAGTGGTTAAGAGCATTGCCTGCACTTCCAAAGGTATTGAGTTCAATTCGAGACAACCATATGGTGGTTCACAACCATCTGTAATGAGATCTGATGCCTTCTTCTGGCCTGGAGGCAGAGCACTGAGAATACTGTATACATAATAAATAAATAAATCTCTAAAAAATACAGTTATAAGAGATTAACTCTGCTGCTTTTTATATCTCAGATCATATTACCTCACTTAACAGCCATGTAATTCTAGTTTCTTACACATTGTATACCTCAAAATTCTTTAATGTCCTTGGAAAAGTTTTACAGCGGTCATTTATAGCCCAGAAGTCAATATGTAGCAACTTTTACAGAGAAATTATTAAATGATTTTTTTTCATTTAATCTATATCAGTCCCATTATGTATTTTATGTATTGTTCATTTCCTTACTCAAAATAAGTGTTCTATAACCAAAAACTTTTATCTTTTTGTTTATTGTATATCCTTGTGTATAGGTCCCTTGCTCTTCAGTGTGGAGAGATTTGTTATAATGGTTTAAAGATTTTTGAGATCTATTAGGGAGATTTGAAGCCTCCTATGCCCTTCCTAGTTAGTTGGAGAATGTGACTGTGTGCCTGTTAGTTGTTGGCAGACATATGAATCACTTGCCTGCTTTAATATTGCAGCAGATTAGGAAAATATCTGAGAAACACTACCTTGAGATAGAACAAAATACCTGAAAAGAAATTTAAAAGAATAAATAGGCCAATGTTTGGAATGATTTGAACATAGACCACAAAATCTTGCACAGGTGCATGTTATATGATTTGTTAGCAACATAAAATTCACCCTCAGTTCCTCCAAAATTATAAAATTAATTTGAGACCCTTTTTGAAAAGAAAATGCTTATGTTTACATTGACATTCCCATAAATAGGATCATGTACAACTGAACAAGACACAGTTCTGTGTTCTTTCATTTATTTGCTGTTATTCTATACAATGTTATCTGTATTAAGGAAATACACGTTTTCTCATGGCAATTTTCATTCCCTTGGAAAAGGGAATCTTTTGATTTTCTCTCTGAAGTACCAAATTATTAAGCAAGTAATAAACTATTTTTTCAATACTCTTGGTTTCTCTTTTGTTTTTGAACTTGCCAAGCTGTTACTGCTTATTAACTGACCAGATAGCAAAAATATCATGAGAGGCATATCAGTTTATCTAAAAACAAACAAACAAACAAAAACACCTGTTAATCATATCGAGTACTCCGTATTACCAGCATCTCCATTTTCCACAAAATGAGGCTGACGCACTTTTTGTTGTTGTTGTTGTTGTTTGGTTGGGATTTTTTGTTTTGTTTTGGTTTTTTGTTTTGGGTTTTTTTTTCAATTCTACCTAGTGGAGAAGTTAATTTAAAGAGCCTTAAAGGATTTCTGTCTCTCTAGATCTCATTAAGTCCTGCATGTGGAATTCCATATTTACCAAGAGGTCTAGCAATCAAGACATTATCTGTGAAGGCTAAACACTTACAGATTTTGGCATAGCCATGCTTGTAGAATATCTCATTTACTGGCTTCAGGTTTGGGTATTCCCATGCAATGTAAGATTTCATAATCCTTGGAACGTTAATTGAAGCCTTATTGGGCTTAACAAAGATGCTGTTGAAGGTCTGGCACAGGCAATAGAAACAACTGCAACACCTTGCAGACCTTGGGGGTTAAACCATGGATATCTTGAGTTCTGATGGCAAATGCCAACTTTGTTCTGCAGGTACAGCATTTCGTACCCTCCTAGCCATTCGCTTCTTAGTCCTGTATTCCTTGTGATACTGCTTTCTTTCTGTCTTTTTTTTTTCCATAGATAAGTTTCCTCCTTGCCTTTCAAAGGAGTTTGGGGGGTTAATTACTTCCAGCAGGAGTTTCACTTTCAACTCTGAGGATTTCTCTCACTTTTTCTGGATGTTTTCTGTTGCAGCAGGGACCTTCTTTTATTTCTCCAGCACAGCCTCATAGTTCCAGCCAGTAAAAGAGCAATCGCCTGTGTCTAAGCATAACTTCTGTAATTTGCTTATGCAGTTCTATAAGTGTAGGAGGAAGGATGCTTGTTTGTCCTTGACCACTCAGCCCCAACATAATCATACAGGAACTTTATTAATTAAATCACTGCTTGGCCCATTAACTCTAGCTTCTTATTGGCTAGCCCTCACATGTTGATTTAACCCATTTCTGTTAATCTGTGTATTGCCACGTGGCTGTGGTTTACCGGCTAAAGTTCTGATGTTTGTCTCTGGAGGGGCTACATGGCTTCTCTCTCACTCTGCCCTTCTTTCTCCCAGCATTCAGTTTAGGTTTCCCTTTCTATGTTTATTCTACCCTATCAGGCTAAGCCAGTATTCTTTATTCATTAACAGTAATCACAGCATGCACAGGAGAATACCACATTAATTAGGTCATAAAATGCACACCTCTTTATTTAGTACAAAAGAACTCTTGTCTTTCACAATGGTCTTTGCAGTATTTTGTCAGAAGCATTTTTTTATACCAGCCACTGTTGTAATTGAATTTCAGTTACTGCTTTTCTTTTCCTGATAGAACATATATCCTGTCTACAAGGAAACTTATAATTGTAGATGACCTTCATTCTTTTATTGAATAAATAACAAATATTTTGCTAAACTCTGTAGTAAATAGGAGCATGGGCCTGATTTTGGTTCGGCCCGGCTCCTGCATGGCTAGTTTATACCCCAAAATAACAACATACAAATTGAATTTATTTAAGCATTGTCTGGCCCATTATATTTAGCCTCTTCTTGTCTAATTTTCATATCTTGTTTAACCCATATCTAGTAATCTGTGTATCATCATGGGGTCGTGGCTTACTGGGAAGATTCTAACCCANGTTTCTTTATTAACCACTGAAAGTAACACATAGACAAATGACCCTCCTACATCAAAACTCCATAATAATTTAGGTAAACTTTTTCTATATTTAAATCAAATCTTCTGGTTTCTACTTTGGCAAAACAGAAAATAGCTGCAATTAGTAATTGCATGCATACTGTGTTATTACTGTTAAGGCTGAACGGTTTCTCATGAGTAATTTCCTTTTCCAAAAACAATAACAAATGCTATTAACTTTGACGAGTAGTGTAGGTCAGTTTCAAACTAAAATGCTGCCTGCTGTTCAGTGGTATTCAGTCATAAAATATCATGATGAGTAGCCTCTCTACTACTGTGTTTCAGGAAAATTGTCCAGATTATATAGTCAAATTCTGATGTTTTCAAGCAAATTTGCATTTGTATCAAACAAAACTATACCGTCAGGACTCGCATATATTTCATTGAACATATGGGGCATAAGCAATGGTTTTAAATCCCTGCCATTAACTCAGAGGTCATACTGTCCCATTCAAAATGAAAAACACCAGCATGGCAAATAATTTGTATTTATTATACCTTCTTTTTAATCTTGAAACTGGCCAAGAATTTACTTTATCTAATACTGCAAGTATATCCCTACAGAAAAGAGTACTATGAATTCTTTTTAGTGATTGTGTCTTCTTTCCAGGATTTTAGACTTCATTCTGGTATCATATACAAAATAATTTATTAAGTATTAAAATGTGATCACACAAATACCTGGGGATGCTGTATGTACAGTTAGCTAAAATGATCAAGTCAGTATCTTCAAATTATGTTCCATGATACACTGGCTCTTCAGGATACTACTGTATGCCATTAGCAATCAAATAGTCTTGTCCATGCAGGAGGAATTGCCTAAATCTAATATACATCATGCTCTTCAAATCAAGCTTTACTCTTTTAAATTTTTTCAATTTTTTTTAACAATGTATTATTTCCCCAAGATGATCTTCTGAAATAAAATAAACTATTGAATAATCTTGAGTCTAGGGATAGCTTAGTTTTAACATATTTAAACTTGGGGATTTAAGTTAGGTCACTATCCATATAAAATGCAAAACATTTTTTTTCTAAAATCCAATGACTGTAGAGGTGGACATAAGGGAAACTTTAGGGTTCACTGACTAGTTAGTCTACCTAAATGTGTGAGCCTTGGGTTTCAAAATACAAGGCAGTCAGTTCTGGAGGAACGATAGTGATGTTTGCCTCTGACTTACACACACACACACACACACATACACACACACAAACATACATGTGCATGTTTGCACACACACAAACACACACTATAGAATGCTATGCACACACCTACACACACATCCCTCACATACAAAGAATTTGCTTGAAGAAAAACTAATGTAATTAATGCTATAATAAAAGTAGCAAATTGTAGTAAATGTATTATTCTATTGGTTCTTACCTCTTATTAAACTAAGATGCTTTGTTTAGCATCTTACAATTATATTATATTACAGTTAAGTATGTGTGTTGAAGAGCATATCATGATGTGTGTGTCATGGATATGTGTACACGTCAGAATACAATTTTCAGGGGTTGGAACTCTCTTTCCAGTATGTAGGTCCTAGGGATGAAACTCAGGTTGTTGTGGCAATACACAGATTAATAAAAAATGTTAAATTAATATGTAAGAGTTAGCCAATAAGAAGCTAGAGCTAATGGGCCAAGCAGTGATTTAAATAATACAGTTTCTGTGTGATTATTTTGGGTCTAAGCCAGCTGGGTGACCAGAAACCAACAAGCAGCCCCCCTCCTACAGATTGGTGCCAACGTGGTTGACTGAAATCCACTTAAAACTTGTGAGAGCTTACAAAGAAATACTAGACACAAAAATACAGAGTTTAACACAGCTTCTTTGTGTTTGCTGGCAGTGTGCCACAGCTCCTTTAAGAGAGGTCTAAAGATATGTTGCTTTTAAAAAAAGGTCCTTCTTTTGTTTCCACAGAGCATGAGAACCTGTGGATTCATTCCAGGCTAATATGGTTTAATATACCATGATCCCCCAAGAGGTTGCAATAAACACCCTCGAAAAATTACTTTGTCCAATAAAAAGCAAGAAAAAGTTTAGACAAAACTACCCTCATATCCCCAAATATTTTTTGTAAATGTTTCTTTAAATTTAAAGGGGAATATGCTATAGAGATGGATACGTTATATTGATATGGGTCTTGGTTTATTTATACAAGTTTTAGGTCAATTTTGTTATATGTATATTTCTGTTCTTGATTAAGGTATTGTGTTTGTGCATTCATTTCAAAATGTAATGTATAATCAAAAATAGAGGTTAATAGATAACCATCTATAATATTCATGCTTGTTATATTTTCTAAATGTATTGATATATTTCAGTTATATAGGTATTCTTTAAATCTTTTAGAGACCTTCAAAATATAGCATTTAAAATGTTTAAAACCTTAAGACTTTTCTTGACAATGCAACACATCTGCTCATGGCAGCATCAATCTACTTCAGAGAAAGATGGGCATTAAATAGGCTCCTTATGGAGTTTGTTAGCCATTTGGGCAAGAAACTGCTCTTGCCTGGCCTGCTTCATAAACTGAATATGCAGGACCCACAGGGAAATGACTGCTAAACTTGCCTAAAGGTGAGACAGTCCTTCAGGGTTCCTGCTTCATGGAAGAGTCTGCTAGACGTTCTACAGGATACAGAAAAAAGTGACTGACAATCTGCCAATATAGGCAGACCTGTCTTTAAAATTTCCTGATTCAGGTTATCAAGCTTGGTGGGAAGCACCTTTACCCATGAGATAAATATTGCCTGCCTTTGGGTAGTATTTACTCTCAGATTTCCTATTTTCCTATATACTCAAGTTATAAACCACCTCAAATAAAATGTAGATGTAAATATTATCAATCTTGTTCCTCACAAAAACTAGCAAACTTCAGTTTCAGTTACAATATACCTATTATTATAAACAGATGTTTTTGCTTGTCACATTATATAAAATGTTGTAGTTGCTTGCTTTTTTGTCTGCTCTCCTTAGATTAGGGAGGTGTTCATATAAAGGTCTAGATCTTGTTTTCACTGTGTATGTCACAAGAGTCTGAAGGATTTGTATAAAGTAGACTTTCACAATTGTTTTTCTGGATACTACTTGAACAATAGAGCTCATATCTATTGCCTTTTAAAGAACTGTTGGATTCCTTTACTAGAAATATGCAGAATGGCAAGTGTCAAGGTCTGGATGTGAAGCTTGTATATTTATTTCCAGGCTAGCTTCCATTCTGCACCCCAAAATTTCTATTCCACAGATGTTTCTGTCAGTTGCTTAGTCTCCTCACTGCAGTGTTTGTCTCTCAACTTGAAATGTGCCTTGAAAGAAGCTGAAAACATGGTGATTACAGTTCAGCAAATTAAGTTCTACAATGGCCTAATTAGAATGACAAATTGTTCCATTCTTTCTTTAGAATATCCCCATCACATCTACTGAAAAATGCAAAAAACAAATGAGGCATTCAAAAGTCTAGCTTAATTCCCTCTTCACTTTCGAAGGAGGGACCAGAGTTAAAAACAAATGGGAACCCTAAAAATTTGAAAGCTATAAAATAAACATCGTGAAATTAAGAGCAGCTTGAAATGAAATACATTAACACTTAATAGCATATTAAAATTATATATGTATATAATGTAGTTCACTATATGTCCGAAGTCATAGCAATTTTAAGATTTTTGCCACAATTCTTATTTTGTTCCAGTCTCTTTATCTTTGCAGGACACCTAATCTCCCTTTTAAAATTCTTTAAATCAAATACATAAAAATTTTTGTGAAAATGATATTGAATTGTATTTAATGAGATATAAAAATAAAGCAGGTTTGGAACAGTCTCTATTTATATTACTAGTGGCAAGTTCTAATACAAGAGCAATAATATAAATTTTAAACTTCCACCCACTAAAACAGGTCCAAACTGAAATCTATATGAACTCTTTTTATAATCCCCACTGGAACAGGATCACAACAAAGTGAATTCTATTATGAAACTTAGTGAAGTTATTTAACTTCCCTTAAGTGCATTTAAATTATATGTGGCTATTTTATTCAGAATAGCATGGGATGAAGATGGTATGCTCTCACTTATGGTTATACTAGAAATCCAGGAATTGTTTCTGGTTTACTCAGATTCACCTCAGTTACAAACATGGTTTCACCAGTTCATCAACAGTGTGTGTGTATGTGTGTGTATGTGTGTGTGTGTGTGTGTGTGTTTCTGTAATGAAGACTTTAGGTTAATTTTTCCACAGTTCTTCTAGTTATAAATTATACTTATACATTTCAAATTTTCATCATCAATGAAAAGTTATAGTGCTGCTGTTATACTATTGTATACATTATCCTAAAGCAAATTTTCATTTAAATGATATTTTTCCCCAAAGAAGCCATCATATACAGTGAAAGTGTGTATCAACATTACTAAGGAAGCAAGCAGGTCACACCTATAGCTAACTGACTGAATTTCTGAGCTGAGTTTATAAGCTGAAGGCTCCTAAATTGTGCTCATATAAATCAAAGGTCAGATCTGACAAACCAGATAAACTGTTCGTCTTTTTCTTTTGTGTTGTAAATTTAGCTTGACATATTGGATAGAGGGTCATTCTGACCGAGTTTGGGTCTGGAATGTTGTGACATTCTAGAAACTTTTGGTATCAAATAAATTGTGTTGAGCTAGTGTCAGGTTTCCTTTGAGAAAAAGTGGAAAATAGATAATCAAACACTCCCAGACAGCAATAAGATCATCAACTGGTATAGTATTGCTCAAAATAAGCTGGCACAAAGTTACATTCAGTTGAGATAAGTATTCTTGGTAGGAATATAGATGATGAGTATCAGTCTTCCTTTGGAAAACCAAAACAGAATCATTAAACAATACTACACAAAGAAAAGAAGAGCAATAAGGAAAAAATAAAAGTATTTTTGAAAATATAGATAAACAAAAGCAAATTCACAATATTTTCTACAATTAGTGAATACACATATTTAGAAGTGAGTGTTGCAAACATTACAAGGAAATTTATTTAAGAAGCAGTTATAACCATTCTTTTTTGTTTAAATAATTTATTTAACTTTATTTTATGGGAATTGGTGTGAAGGTGTCAGATGCCCTGGACCTGGAGTTACAGACATTTGTGCGCTACCATGTAGGTGCTGGGAGTTTAACCTGGGTTCTCAGGAAGGACAGCCAGTGCTCTTAACCCCTGAGCCAGCTCTCTAAGCCTGTCATGGTGGTGTATACTTTTAATTCCAGTCCAGAAGCAAAGGCAAGCCAATCTCTATGAGTTCAAGGCCAGACTAATCTATAGAGTTATACCCATTCCTCAGGCAAGACTCACCACATGTTTTGCACACTCTTTTCGACTATCCCAACTAGCCAACCATTCACTCACTAGTAAAGAGTGGAATTTTAATTTTCTACAGAAAACATAAAAAGTCTCTAGATGGCCCACATATCACAGAATTAACCAGAAGAAAACTTTTATTTGTTGAATCACAGTACATAACTGTGTTCATCCTAGAGACCCACTCACTTTATAAAGCCGTAGGATAAATAGACAGCATATTTTCATTTCCAACAAAAAAGTTACAAAATTGCTGGGTGGTGGTGGCACACTCCTTTAATCCTAGCACTTAGGCAAAGGGAGGCGGATCTCTGTGAGTTCTAGGCTAGCCTGGTCTACAAGAGCTAGTTCCAGGACAGGCACCAAAGCTACAGATAAACCTTGTGTCAAAAAAAAAAGGTTACAAAATCATTTTGAAATCATTACCACCACCACAACTACTCCCCCACACAAATTACAAGCTACGGTAAACCAAGTGAGATGTACAGATGAAATGAACACAGAAAGGGCCCAGAGTGAAAACTGTGTGTTTTTCTACCATGTACTTTTACAGATAGATTAAAGGTATTATTACTGCCTTCTTGCAAGAGTAAAATACACTTTTTAAAGGAGGGCAGAAGTAGAATTTTTCCAATTTCAAATTAAACAGAAAAAAATTAAATGTTTGGAACATAGGAGAATAAAACTGGGTAAATACAAAGTATCATCCAACAGATTTAATACTGAGTATTCTAGAAGAGAACATAGATAATATGAGAAAAAGAACCATTATTTACGTAAAACAAATTTCATAGAAATGGTTAGGTGAATTAAGGGCACACAGTTCTTTGTGCACTAGACAAAACCATAGATGCCTATACTATTTTTGAGTTTTGTAGAGATAAAAATGTGCGAAATTCTAAAAAAATATAGTTAAAAATAAGTTGTACAAACATACTTTTGATGTTTCTTTATCAGTAAGTCATGGATTAATGTTCTGCGTGTGTGTTGAGGATGAGCCGGCTGCTTGGGAAGTGTGCAGCTGTGTAAAGTCAGTGAATACTTCCGGATGCTGTGAGAAGCATGATGCTCTAGAAAGTTAACACATCCTTTCCCATGGTGAAAGTATAATTGGTAATTTGAATAGAAACTTAAGAAATAGTGAAAGAAACTTTGGTATACAATGGTTTGCATACTCAAGAAACATTTAGTATACAATGATTTGTTTAGTATACAGTTGGCTAACAGTGCTGACAAAATTTGTCCCAACAGAAAGAGAAGGGAGGAAAAGAGTGAGCCACATTTTTATAAACATGGTTTTCTATGTCAAAATCCATTTTATTAACAAAAAATGGATGAATAAAATATTTCCACATAACTGAATTTTTCACAGCATTTCATCATAGCCATCTAGTTTTAATTATCACATTAATATTTATAATACCAAAATCATAAAAATCTCAAAATATATAGAATAAAGGGAAATTAAATGAAATATTCAAAATATATATCCCAGGAAATTTTGTTCACATTAAACATTTTGAGGGTTTTAGCATTCTAAAATTCACACATATTAATGTTGAATGAAAGTATGAGATGAAAGATCTGTATTGCACATGATTCAACTTAGATGACTGAATAGGAACCACTATAAAATGATTAATTTTAGAAGTAAAATTTTTTCATATTGTTCCTTTCAATTTTCTACATTCTATTAAATACTACATAATATAAGGTTTATTTTACATATAAAGATTTTAGAACTTAGAGATCTATGAATCTATTGTTGCATACTTTCTCTTGAAATTATATGCTGCTCACTATGTTTTCAAATTTGATCAAAGCCAGCAAATACAATTTGAACTCATGAACCTAATGTAAATGGTAATATGATTATTGCTTTTCCTATTTCACTTAAATGAAAAAGTTTCCTAAGTTAATAAAACATTTATAGCTTTTCTCGGGAATAGAAATCGGGGTGAAAGGTCACACCCTGCTGGCAGGAGACTCTCTTCCATATTATTGTCATCATTCTAGATTGTTATGCAGTCAAAATGAAGGGAACTGGTTTGGGTTCTCTCTCTCTCTCTCTCTCTCTCTCATCCACTTTATTTTTTCTTTCTTTTTATTACAAATTCAGAACTATCACAGCATTTATTTTCAAAATCGAAAGAGGTAAAGTATAATTTTCTGAATTTATATATACGAGTCTTGATATATAAAAGTCTTCTGGTTACAAATCTGTTCTGACTCAACAGAAGAATGTATTTATTTATGTATTTTTCAGCCAAAGGTATAATACAAATGTACAATTGATCTCGGGAAGCTTGGCCCAATGGTTAGCTGTAGATCTTCCCCCATCCCACCTATCCTGTTTCCTCATGTTCTCTTCTTCCCTCTCCTTCTCCCCTCTCCAATGACCAGTTGAAAAGAAGCAGGAACAATAATATGAGCGAAGGGGGTCAAGATCATGATGGGGATACCCACTGTAACAGCTGACCTGAGCTAATAAGAGATCACTGGCTCTGGGCTGACAGCTAGGGAAACTGCATAGGACCAAATTATGCCCTGTGAATGTGGGTGGCAGATGTGTGGCTTGGGAAGTCTGTGGGGCCACTGCTAGTGGAACCAGGATTTATCTCTAGTTCTTGAACTGGTTTTTTGGAGCCCTTTCTTTTCAGAGGGATATTTTGCTCAGTCTTTATATAAGGACAGGGTCTTGGTCTTGCCTCAAAGTGATGGGTCAGAATTTGTTGATTCTCCATTGGAAACCTTACCCTCTCTGAGGACTGGATGGGGGGTCAGATGAAGGGAAGATGGAGGGAGCAGGAGGAGGGGAGGGAGGGGAAATTGGGATAAGTATGTAAAATGAGAAAAGATGGTTTTAAGAAAATTAATTAAAAGTGTACAATTGAAGCAAACAATTTATAACTATAGGGTATTAGAGAACCACAAAGAAGAGTTAAAGGCAGCCACTCTTTAAACTTTGTTCCATTTCAATTTTGTCATTGAGTTGCCTTCCTGTGTTTTAAATAAAATGGCCAAATGAGGCAAGGCACTCACTGTTCTAACACTGGGAACTTGATGTGGCTGTGTAGACATGGAGTCAGGCACTCAACAGTCTCCAATTTTTAAAATTCCTCATGTACTAAGAAAAATTCATGCCACCAGTCAGTATGATTAGAGGAGGCGAGATACGCCCAGGTCAGCGATGAGCACAGAGGGAACCTAGGAAAGGATTTTATGTTTTCCGTCTTGATGCAGCCCTGACATTTACCTGCTACACAATAAAGGTTATCTATATTGAATAAGGGAAGTAACTCGTGAAGGAGGAGACATACGTGCCTTCCAATGCAAAAGAGTCAGAAAAGGCTGTGTATTCCAGATCTTAGCCTTTCCAGACCAACATTGCCTTCTGGAGTTCCAGACATACTGTGAGGAAATGAGTAAGTTTCCACTGCATAATGTATGATCTTTCGTATGCATGAGAAGAATGCAGATTTTATGCCTATATTTGCTATTTTGTAAATGAGCAAAGATGAAATGTAGACCTTCAACACATAAACCTACAAATAGAATTGCTGACTAAAATAAATTTGAGGGTACGCAAATGACACAGATCTACTTATTTAATTGCCTTTAGAAACCTCCAAAAGCCTATGGGCTTTGGGATAATGATTGCTTAAATGTATATTTCTTTACACCATGTGATTTTATTGCTAAATCATTTCAGAAGTATTACCCAGTATGTCTTTTCTCCTAGAAGAAGATTTATTAAAAGTAGTATGAATTATTTCATTTGCTTTACTTAGCTTAACCTTTTCCTATCACACTGAGTATTTTTAGTAGGAATCATTTCTATAAAGTTTCTATCTTCTGTGCCTTGTTTTATATAATTCAATGGATGCCATAGAAGTCCTATGTTCATCTGTGAGAATGACTTGTAATGACCAGAATGGGGAGTGGATCTGAAAGGGCCAGTAATTTTGACATTGGTACTGACTTATTCATTGGAAAGAAATTACTTTCCATTTCATTCAGAGCTCAGCTTCATGCATACTACAGTTCTTTTTTTTTTTTTGCCAAGTGGTCACCACTTAGATATTTAAAAACACAGAAATATAGAAAAATAATCTACTGTTAGTTTTTATCAAAGTTTACCCTCAGACCCTCAGAAAGGGTAAACTAATAATGTCACCTTCATTGATCTCTCTAGAGGGTCATAATCAATATGTCCAAAGTTCCAACTTCTGCCATTGATTTTTATTCAGAATTAAATATTGTGACTTTAGAAGTATTTTTTTACAAGTAGGAAATGAAAGATTTTGTGTTTCTTTTTTATGAGACGGAATCAGTATTATAATTGAAACTTATAAAATAAAAATATTATTTTAAAAAGCACTTTAAGCTCTTACTTCCTAGACACTAAGTTCATTTTCTGCTACTGTAATAAAATACCACAATGAAAGGCAACTTAAGAAGAGAAAGTTAATTTTCAATTCCAGTTCCAAAAGATGCATCCATCATGGTGGGGCAAAGGTGTAAGAGCAAGCCGCAACAGAAATAGAAAGATAACAGTCTTTAACCTACAGCATGAAGCAGGAGAGTAAGCTGAAAGCAAAACAGTTATGAACTCCTAGTCATTTACTGCTTCCAGCAAGTCTGCACCTTCAAAATATCTCCAAACAATGTCACCAACTAGGGAAAAAGTCTTCAAATACCAGAGCCTGTGTTGTACATTTGTCATTTAAAATGTCATGCCCACAATATCAAAAAAACCCACTTTAAGACATAAAGTCTTATCAATGTTCTTTACCTATATGCTTCTGACCCAACTTCTGTATGGTTAGCAGTTCTTATACAAATTTGTGTAGTACAGATAGCTAGAGAAAAATTCCTAGGTCATTATCTGAATGCCAGGATTATAACAATGATCCAGTTGTCAGGTACTAGTTAGGCTAATAAGTTAGAAAATGATAACACTATTAGAGGAATACATATTCTTAAGTGTTATAGCTTAGAGATTCAGCTGGAGGTGGAGCTCACTTGGATAGAATGCTTCTCTAGGGTTAATAAAAGCGTGACTTTAATCTCTGGCAACTCATTGAAAAACCTTTTCCCAACCCTTTACTCTGAGTAGATGTCTGTCTTTGTGGTTGANCTTGTTTCTTAGGTCCGTTTAATTGAAAAACCTTTTCCCAACCCTTTACTCTGAGTAGATGTCTGTCTTTGTGGTTGAGGTGTGTTTCTTGTAAACAGCAGAATGTTGGATCCTGTTTTCACATCAAATCTCTTGTGCCTTTTTATAGGTGAAATGAGTCCATTGGTATTAAATGATATTAATGACCAGTGCTTGTTAACTCTGGTTATTGATTTTTTTATTTTTACTTTTTGGTGGTAGAGTTTTTGTGTTTCCCTTCTTTGAGTTGTGCTGCTTAAGGGTTGTTAGATGTCTGAGTTATTGTGCACATTGCTGTGTTCCTTGGGTTGTGATTTTCCTTATATTTCTTTCTGTAATGCTGGATTTGTGGCTACACATTGTTTAAATTTGTTTTTATTCTGGACTCTCTTGTTTTCTTCATTGAAGTTGAACGAAATCTTGGCTCAGTATAGTAGTCTGGGCTTGCATCCATGGTTTCTTAGTGTCTGCAGCACATCTATCCAAGACCTTCTGGCTTTCATGATTTCCAT
>LOEQ01002883.1:277588-290111 GCA_001685075.1 Bramus lutescens | reverse complement strand
CTGGGTGCAAGCTGGGATGGGATAGGAAGAGAGAGGTAGTAGCTGGGGAGAGAACCCCCTGCAAAATGACCAGAGAGGTTAAGGGGTTGAGAAATGGTTGAGCTTCCTTTCCGTGGCTTCTGACAGCTAGTCAGGAAAACACTCACCCCTCCAATTGATCTTCTAGTACAGGAAGAGGGACCCTTGGTGGTCAGGGACCTTGCAGACAAAAAGGCTAGCTTGCTGCTTACAGGCTTAGGGAAACAAAGGAAAAACGAACTCCCGCCCAGGTTGCACTCACCACCCTGTCCCAGCCCCAAAACAGGCTGAGTTGGGGGAATCTTCTGGCCTCTCTGGCAACTCATAAACTGGATGTAGTGATGTACTTTTGTCGTCTTGGCACATGGTATGTGGAGACAGAAAGATCAGGAGTTCAACTTCAGCCTGAATGTTATTTTGTCTCAAAAAATAACCTAACAGAACTGTTTTTGAAAAAATGTCCTTAAAAATCCCAGCACTGAGAAGATGACATTTACCCAAAGTCATAATCATATCCAAAAAGAATATATTCAACTGGTACATGCTGGAGAAAGGAAAAATAGTACTAAAACACACGTATATTTTTAACAGTGGATGACCTGTTGGTATGCTTTCAACAGGGATGGCTGTTTCACTCTCAGCATTCTTTAGCTGCCAGGAGGATTTTGTGAAGGGTTGAGGCTTTGTGTGAGGGCCTCCCCTTCCATGTCAGCATGTTTACTTTGTGGATGACCACAGTCATACCAAATAACTCTATATTAAAGATAAAAGGAGGTAGAGCCGAGATGACAAAGTAGCATCTAGATTGTAGACTAGGAAGCATTTAACTTATTTAAAAATAACAAAGATCTAAAACTTATGAGCTAAATGTCCATATTCTGTTACATCAACTATGAGTAACTGAAAGGCAAACAGACAGTGCCTAAAACAATGGGGAACAATGAAGAACAACTCACAAATTTCTATGCTAGAAGAAACCCCAACAAATGTTATATGTGAAATCACATGTATGTATTTCTTCATCTCACATGCTTCCCATGCACTATTTAATTTCTTTAGCAGAGCAAATCAAGGCAATTAGGGAAAGGTAACTGTCTTGGCAATGAGGCATGGTGTTATCTGCCCATGTTTTGTGCTACATGCACAGCTGTCTTGTGCAGTGTGGGGGCCACCAGTCGCACCCACCTGGGATGACAACAAATTAGGTGATGTTTCTTTGTTCTTTGCTTCAGGTTGCTTGTTCAGTTCCTCCACTCACTTCACCTGCAGCCAAGGCTGAACATGAAAGGCTACAGTATTTCTCTTCTCATGGCAGTGAGTAAAACAGACTAAGCACATTGATGACTCCTCTGGCCAAGTATGTCATATGAACATGCATCTGTTGAGCACCAATAAGCGGGGGAAGTAATGGGGATGAGTTTTGCTAAAATAATATAAACTATTATAGACAATATATAGGTACAATTTAAGAAGAAAAGTTATGTGAGGCTTCTTGGTGCAAGGGACAAAAAGTCCATTTCCTACGTTTTTCATCAAATTATGTTAGAAGTATAATACTTTCATTATATTCTTTGTTCGTACCTGCTTGAGCTTGACTTCTCATCTCCTAAGCTCCTAGAATTTTCAGTGTATCTCATGTACTGAACCGCTTCACTCAACTCTAGTGTGTTTAATAAATAGCTTTGTTTTGGAATACTGAGAAATAAAGCTGAACCATGTTGAACAATTAGTTGTCACAAGTAATCTCTCAAACTTGTACCGTAATTAAATTTAAAGAAACCCAATGCATGCAGACCAGACAATAAATGTTACAATATTACTACAACAGGAAAATAAAAACTATTAGCATAAGATAATGGGATAAAACCTCCATAAATCTCCTTAGCTTCATGCAGTTAAATTGTATGGATTAAAGAGAAGGTAAGGTTGATTTTCTACTTGTTCAGGGAAAAATTGTTTTCAGACAGTATTGAAAAGTAATATATGAGAGAATTGGTGCATTATTTTCTTTGGGTATATGGGAAGAATGCAAATTAATAGTTCTAATTTTGGCTATACCATTATTTGATTATCCGTTCTTTTCCTAATGGTCATGTAGTTTATTGTCATTTGAGGTAAGATGGTTTCAAATTTTTTAATGTCTTTTGTAGATATGGGTTTACATGTCTCTCAAGTTCCTGGATGGAATGGTCAAAGGATGTACAAAGTCATGAGGAACTGTGAAAGAATTGTCAGTATGAGTTTCCATTTTATCTTTCCAAAGGTAGGGTTGGAATTTATTTTCCTTTACATTCTTGTTCTTATTTGGTTTTACCAGACATTAAAATTGTAGCTGTTCTACAATGAGTGTAGCACACAAGACTTTTCAGTGGAATCATTTTCGTGTGCAGATTCCAAAGAAGCACAGAATATTTTTTTACTGTTTTCTTCCTTTTTCTTTGTTTTATCATTGTTAATGGTTTTAAATTGTGTATTCTTCATTCAATACTATTGAGAGAAATATCGCTTGTGAATAATTTCTCCAATTGCATTTTCTTAATGGTAACTGTTACTTAAAGAGAGATTTGGACTTCAATGAAGCTTCCTTACCAATTAGTTTTCCCTCATGGCTATAAATATTTTTTGTCCAATTAATGATCCTATTTTCTTTCACTTCTACCATTCCAACACAATGTTAATGCCTTGTGTTTTCTTCCAGCATTATTTGGTGGTTATATTTTACATGTAAAGCTATAAAACAGACTTTTGAAAAAAAATTATCATAAATATCCAGGTCTTTGATTTTTTGGGGGGCTGCCTGAATTGCTAAGTTTAATCTTCAATAGTCAATGGCAACTTTTTTTAAGATATATGAATCTGCAACAGTAATAGAACCTGCTCCAAACGTTAGTTCTCTGTAAAATTATCTATCTATGTCAAAAATCAAACCTGTCACAAGTGAATGAACCTAAAATAAATAGCACTGCTCACTCTGCAAAAGAAGGGAACGCATTTATCTATTTTGTCCATTAGGGTAGCTGTAGGGTAATTGTGGAATTTACTTATCTGTTTCAGTTGCCCCATTTCAGATGTCTTTATTCTGAAGTCTTGCTTGATTATTCAAACTTATTAATATTTTTAGTGGATAGCTTAATCGAGCTCTTGTCCCAAATGTTCTACCATCCAATTAAAATTCTAAAATAAGCTCCAATTTTTAGGCAAAGAGATATAAGAAAGACCTTGTATCAATACTCCAGGGGGCGAGTAATGTGAAAATCACTTTTTATTTGCATTAAGTACCAACTTTTAGAATATAGTCTGCTATGAAATTTCCTCATAATTATCATGAAGACACACATATTAATGGAATGAGTAGCAGTATTATATTAATTATCAAAGGATGTTTCCCATATGTACTTTCCAGATATATTGCTGGAAAGACTTCAGATGCCTGAGGCTTGTTCAAATAGAGGGGGGGGTGAGTTATTAGCACATGTGATCTTGAAGGGATATAAAAAGTCAGTAGTAAGTGATGAATATATATTTATGTGTTGATGTGTTTTTCTATGTGTTCTTTTAGATATGAATTTTGCTTGTGTCATGGTTCAAATTTAGAGAACAACAACAGAATGCTAATATTTTTAGCTACCTGGTGAGAACATGAATAATTTCTTGAACTGACAATAAAAGAAAGGAATAACCTTGAATGTTCTAGGCAAGAACAACCTAAATGCCAAAGTGATTAAACATGATATGGAATTCTGAATGAATTTTTGGAAAATAAGTTGGTATCAGATAGACTCTAAGAAATGTGAGTAAAGTGTGAATTATTATTAGTAATGTACATATTCTTTCATGCATTGTTGTGAATACAACAATGTAATAAATAATGAAGAAAATGAGATTTAATCACAAGGAAACTGTATTATATTGGAAATTATTTATAAATGAGAAAATTTTCTATAATTAGTATTTGGTTTAAAAATGAGTAATGAATGTAAGGGACCTGATTTTTGCATCTTGACCTTTAGTTTTCTATAGCCATATGTGAGATAATTAAACACTGTAGCTTAATCTTTTTTCATCAACATATCATAAATTTAAATATTGGCACATTAAATTTTTCCTTGTGGAAAATGCAATAATCACTACTTTATTAGTAGTAAATACATGCACATTAAAATCCAATTTTTAACATGGAAATATTAAGAAAGATAACTTCATAGTATATGGTTATAAGCTATAATAAAATCTTTCAGCATGTTGCATGGTGCAATTTACTGAATGGAATGTGGCTACCTACAATAATTTGGTTATTTGTCTATTATTTTTTTAAGGTATGTAACTCCAAAAGTGAGCAATTCACAACTGATTATCAAGAAAATAAGTCTCATTAACTGTATCAACTGCAAAATGAATTTAACTAATCAAAACACAAATGCAATAAAAATGCAAAGCATGCAACAGTACATCTCGCAGTGTCTTGTTCACTAAAGCCTTCACTGCTTGTGGTAAACTGCAAAGCAATTAAGGTCTATAAATGCTCAGATCTAATGTGGCTATGAGTACCAATGGAGTCCCGTGTCCAGAGGAAAAAAAGTAATATCCACAAAATGACTCAGAAATGTTACTCTTCCTGTGCCAAGTCACTCCAATTGTCTCTCATGGCTTCTGAATTGTGTGTGGGGGGTGTGTATGTACATGTGTGTTTGTGTGTGTACGAGTGTGTGTAGATGTGTATACAGGAACCAGCCATCAATTTCAGACATTGCTTTTTTGGGGCGTTGTTCACCTTGTTTCTTTGTTTTTTACTCATTTTTTTGATTTATATTATTATATTATTTTATGTGTGTAAATGTTTTGCCTGCATGTATATAAGGTTTCTTGTTGTGTGTAGGTTGTCTCTGGAGGACACAAGGGTGTCAAATCCCTGGATCTGGAGTTAGTAATACCTGTGAGTTATGGTGTTGGTTTCGGAAGCCAAACCCTGGTTCTGTGCAAGAGCTTCAAGGCTCACAACCACTGAAACATTACTCCATCATCCACACCTTGATTCTTGAGACACAGTCTCAGTTGGTCTGACACTCACCAAGTAGTCTAGTATAACTGTTCAGGGGTATTTCGGGGTTTACCCTCCCCCACTTTCCCAGTTCTAACATTTCAAGAGCACACTGATACAACAGGATATTGGTTTTGAATTTGTTTTTACGTATGTCCTGAGGATTGAAATCAGGTCACTATGTTTGTATACTGAGCCAACTCGTTTATCTTCCCAGCACATACTTCTCAGTTTTCACCGATACTTTCTACCAGTTGGGCCTATTTCTTCAGCTTACATAAGTAACTATGGGTCTAGACTCCTGCATGTATTCATGTATGTCTTCTCAAACATAAAGTATGGATAAAACTAATATTCAGAAAATCTCAATGAGAGTTTATAGACTTCCAACCCAAAAAGGAAACTCACTTTTTAACTAAGATCCTGAGGTTATATCCTTGGCAAAGACAATGAGCTACAGAGTCTCTGGGGGTCACACACAGACTCTCATAAGAAACTAAAATATATGAATATGTATATAAATAGGTGCATTGTGAATTTATAAATAAATTATAGAAAGTTAGACTTATGTCTTCACAATGACCTTATTGACATTCCTATTCTAAAAGTAGCCCCATCAGTTCTCCTTGTCTGACTTACAGAAAGGGCCCGCAAATAGCCTCAAGCTAAGAGCACTTCCAGTGGTCAAAATTTTCTTTGGACATGTTGGCATGCATGCCTCCAGGCAGCTATGACCATCAAGACTTCAGCTTTAATTTGAGTCTGGTTTGACGAGCACATGTGTGATAGGGTGGACTATACTGGTACTATTTATCACACATATTTTTGTATTGTTTGACTTGATGATGCAAAATACTGAATCCCAAAGAATTTCCATCCTTTCTTTGGTAAGCTTCTTACTTGCATTAAAATATTTAAGAATAGGCATATGTGCAAAGCTCTTTCCTCTCTTTGCCACTCTACACAGGAACATTCATCTGGCCTTTATTTTTTTTCTTAGAAGCAGGCTCAGTGGTGCTGTCAGCGAGCACATACAAAACTGCCATCATTTTCCCCCCTAATTATGTTACCATTCTTAGCACAAAATCTTCCTGGATCTCCAGAGTTTTCCATTTCAGTGATAACTGCTATTATATGTCATGTCATGCCTTTTAATGTTATCCCTCAATAGTAACTTAACTTGTGTACTTCACTGATGATTCATCTTTGTCTTCTGAGACAAGGCCATGAGCTTGTTATTTCAGGTCTTCTATCTCAGCAAAAAGTACAAGTGCTTGTAAGAATGTCTTTGTATATAAAAGGAACTCACATTTATCAAAACTGACAATGGACATCTATGTATCATTCAATCCTAAATCCTGATATGCTTTGCAGATTTTTATCTAAAAAGCAACTTTTTGAACTGGAGAGCTAGATCTGCCAGTAAATTGCTTGCTTTGTTAGTATGAAAACCCATTTGTAACCCAAATACCCAAGTAAGAACCAGATGGCGTGGTGTAAGTCTGTAATTTCAGCTCAGAGACTATGGTGGCAGGAGTGTCCTTAGGCTTGCTGGCGAGAAAGGCTAGTAAGCTACAGGTATAGTAAAGAATCCTGTATCAAAAATAAGGTGGAAACATATGAGGAAAACACTTGATATTGACATCTAGTCTCCATGGGTCCTAAAACACATGTGAACAAAGGCACATACAAATGAATATATTCACCTCAAGTACACACACACACACATATATATCCTCATATGTGGTATATTATGTGATGAACTAATATATGAGATGATCTAACAAACCATAAAAGTATTTGCCTTTTTATAATTCTTGTAAAGTCATATAGAAGTGCCCACTAAATTTTAATTAAATGGATTTTCATTAACAGTGGTTGTTTTAATCATAATCACAATAATCAAAAGATATATTCTTGAAAGCTATATAGGGCTTTACTAATAATTCCACAAATCCATACAAGAAATCTTTAAAACTATATCTTGATCTCAAAATGATAATTATTAGATTTTGTTTTGATAGCATATAACCCATCCAGAAAGACATGGGGCAGTATATTATGGGAAAATAGTTATATGTCAAATGTGGATGTATATGTACTAAGTAGAATAGAGGATATAAGGAGCCTCATGCCACTTCAAATCAGGCTTTTTGCCAAACGAGTTCGGGTCTAGTCCTGTTTATATTCAACAGCATATTAAAAAGTTTCTGTTTTCTGATATATATAAACTTCAAAGTTAAAAAAATCTAAATCATTGTTTTTACATTTTTTTATTTCATAAAATAATTATACAATAAATTTCAATAAGATACTGCTTGGCTATGCTCATACCTTTTTACTGAGTAACTCTGGAAACCAGGACTATGAAATTTTAAAGCCAATAGACACAGAGCATATTCACCCAGATTTTCCTGATTGAAGCTAAAGCCAGAAAGGTCAGGATAAAGTAGGGAAGGAACAGAACTAAGCTTTGAATATAAAGCCCTTAAATTTTCACTTTCAATCTTATCAGTAGTGGTTTTATAAATGTCTTAGTACTATATGTTTATAAATTTCATTCAATTGCATAAATGGCACATACAGAAATTAAAATGACAGAAGAACAGAAATACTGACACTTGTTAATATTTGAAAATCTCAAGGAATAATTTTGAGTGTTTACTGAGATTCAAATTTCTTTCAAATCTGCTGCACAAACTTAGACCTTCTCTGTCTATACTGACTCATGCTTCCCACGGGTTATTACAGAAAGAATTTTATAGAATGATGTCTCTCAAATTGTGGATGTACTACACTAGTGACATAGGAGGGGATTTTAGGAAACATGCAAATTGTGCATTTTACTTACTAGTTATTTAATAACTAAAATTTATTTAATCATTTTATCTATTTTTATATTTGTTTAGAATTGATTAAAAGAATGCCTGATGTGGGATTCCCCTCTGTATGCTGTGAAGATCATTGGTTAATAAAGGAACTGCTTTGGACCTACAGCAGAGCTATCGGGGAACAGAGCTAGGTGGGGAAAACTAAATTGAATGCTGAGAGAAAAGAGCTGGAATCAGGGAGAAGTCAAGTAGCCCTGACAGAGACAGATACCAAAACTTTATCTGGTAAGCCACAGCCATGTGGCAACACAGATTAATAGAAATTGGATATATCAATATGTAAGAGTTAGCCAGTAGGAAGCTAGAGCTAATGTTCCAAGCAGTGATTTAATTAATACAATTTCTGTATGATTATTTCAGGGCTAAGCAGCTGGGAACAAACTAATGGCCTCCTTACTACAAATTGGTGCCAACGTGGTGGACTAAATCCATGTAAAACCTGAGAGGGCTTGAAAAGGAATTCTAGACACTAAAAACAAAGGGTAGCTGCATTTTTTTCTTGAATGGGCTTTGCTTGCTGGTGGCATGCTGCGGCTCCCTTAAGAAAGGTTTTCCTGATTCAGCGGTAGCAGGAAAAAAAAANAAAAAAAAAAGCCATGGCTATTTTGACATGCTGTCAGAATGACCTCTGACTCATTCAGGAGATCAAGCATTTGAATAGGGTTTGTGAGCAACATGCTATAGCATGCTTGGTGGCAACATGGACCTCATGGACCAGCTGTGTGCCTAGAGATGGGGTATTGTACATGGCTCTTGGAGGCAAGCAGGTAGTGCCATATTTCCCCTAGCAATAGTGCAGATTAAGTTTTTGAGGAATGCTTAGCATTTTAAGAAATGCTCCTAGACAGTAAAGAATTACAGATACACAATAGGACAGATTCAGACATAAAAGACCTCAATGGTTCACAGTGTTGGATAAAGGTACATAGACTAGGAGAGAAGAAATAGAGTCATAAAAGGATTTATAAAAAAAAATAAAAAAGTCCTTAAAGAGACAGAGTACAGTCATAGATTAAAAGGAGTAAAGAAAAATAAACAATGTAAATATGGAAAATTCACAGAGTCTGGATTATGTATATTATTATGTTTTTTTTTAATTTTTGACTATGAAGGAGCTAAGTACAGATAGACATTTCATTTTATGGACTGCTAAGCTAAAGGAACATATATACTGCTGCAGGAATTCCTACCACCAATAGCCTTTAAGTTATCTGCCCACTTGGATGTGGTATCTTATACTATATATGTTGATGTAAAGCACACATCCAGCCTCTCTTCTGACTGTGGGATTAGGTTGGTGTTCCCCATTCCAGCAGAGGATTGTGATCTGTGAGTTTACCCCTAAATAAATAACTCTCTATTATACTCAATTCTGAGCTAGTGTGGGATTTCTTTTAAGCATCCTTCTTCATCTGGTGCCCAGCATGGGGCCAGACTCCATACCTACCAGGTGGACTCGCTTAAAGGCCTAACCAGTCCACAGCCCAGCAAGTACCCCAACCCTTAGTGTGAGCTTATTCACATGAATAATAATAGTGAGTAATAGAGTGAATACTTGTGAGCTACTATTTATAAGAAATTTTTATTGGTATAGATTCTTATATATTGATACAAGCTTAAATTATATTGAATATGTTCCTATTTTCATCCATAATATTTGTATACCTAGGCAAAGTTATTTTGTCATATTATATGCATGCATGCNAATTCTGAGCTAGTGTGGGATTTCTTTTAAGCATCCTTCTTCATCTGGTGCCCAGCATGGGGCCAGACTCCATACCTACCAGGTGGACTCGCTTAAAGGCCTAACCAGTCCACAGCCCAGCAAGTACCCCAACCCTTAGTGTGAGCTTATTCACATGAATAATAATAGTGAGTAATAGAGTGAATACTTGTGAGCTACTATTTATAAGAAATTTTTATTGGTATAGATTCTTATATATTGATACAAGCTTAAATTATATTGAATATGTTCCTATTTTCATCCATAATATTTGTATACCTAGGCAAAGTTATTTTGTCATATTATATGCATGCATGCTTCTACCTCTTTTAAAATATTTTGTATATTGATACAATTTTAGAATATATTTATCATATTGCAATGTATATTTCTACCTCTGATCAAGATACTTGCACATTGTTTATATTTTGAGATCACTGTCCTCATTTTTGCTCGGTTGTTTAAATGTTGTTTAATATTCTAATTGTAGTCTTAGTCTTTAAGTTATAAAGGTATTAAGATTAATAGGTCAACAGTCATCTATGTTTGTCATACTTATATTTAGACTAATGAGGTTCTTTAGATACATAGAGATTGTAATCTACATAGATAGGTAATCTTTAATCAATTCAAAGAGATGTAGAATATGGCATTTAAATAACTTAGGGTTTTATTGAAGTGAGACACAATTGCTCCTGGCAGCACCCATCTATTCCTAAGAGAAAGTTGAATACCAAAGACACTCCACTTGGAACTTAATTTCGTCTTGGCAAAACTGGCCTTTGGGCGAGGAACTGCCAGTGCATCGATCACTGACAAAATGCATGATGTCAGGACAGGACAAGCAGTATACAAGAAAAAAGACTGTCAAATCTTGCCAAGACAGGGTAAGATAGTTTTGAAAACTTTCCTGCCTTGAAAATGGTCTATCAGTTACTTTAGGCCTTAGCCAAAGCTGGTTGCTCCAACATTGCAAATGAGATTTTGGGTGATTGCCGAGGTAGCCAGTTGTCTCTGTCATTTGTTGCACATTTTTGGAAGTTGCTTAATTTCACTTTCTGATTACTCAAGTAATATTATTACTTCTCAGGTCTTTGTTGGGGTTGAAGACTTAATAATTGTTACTGTCCTCACATAACTTGGGCAACTTTTCTACATACAAGACTCAAACTCATTAGGATAGGATAATTATTGAAACATTTATCATGTTTCTTGATTGATATTGCTTATGCTGGTTGTAGTTCTAATTTTTATACCTGATATCTGTTCTCATTGCATACAACTTTGTATTAGGCTTAGAACTTTCCTATTTAAACAAAAGGTGAGGTGCTGTAGGAATTCCTACCGCCAGTAGCCTTTAAGTTACTCGCCCACTTGGGCATGACCTTTTATGCTATTTAGGCCAATATAAAGCACGCATCTGGCCTCTTTTCCAACTGCAGGATTCAGTTTCTGTTCCCAGTTTCAACAGAGGATTGTATCTGTGAATCTACTCCTAAATAAATAACCCTCTATTATGCTCAGTTCTGAGCTAGTGTGGGATTTCTTTAAGTGTCCTTTATCACGTATCTTGATTTCAAAATTTGTATCTAAGAATGTGTTACTTTGGAAAAGAGGTTCTTCTTTTGTCTCCACAGAGGATGAGAACCTGTGGATTGCTTCCAGATCAATAATGTTTGATGGATCAAGATCCCTGGAGAGGTCGCCATGAACGGCCCCCAAAAATTACTTTGCCCAACTGCTGACTGAGATGAACCTAGCACATAAAATACACCATAAAAGACCTGATTAACCGTGCCCCGAATCAGCAGGAAGTAGTCTAGAGAACTATGCCAAAGTTCCCAAATATTGTTTATAAATGTTTCTTTACATTTAAAGGGGGATGTGATATAGATATGAATAATTTGCATGAGTATGAATTTTGGATTATTGATACAAATTTAAGGTCAAATATGCTATACTGTGTATATGTATATTTTTGCTCTTTATTAAGGTATTGTGTTTGCGCAACTCATTTTAAAATGTAATGTAATGGGCCAGGAAGTGGTGGTGCATGACTTTAATCCCAGCACTTGGGAGTCAGAGGCAGGTGGATCTCTGTAATTTCAAGACCAGCCTGGTCTTCAAGAGCTAGTTCCACGAGAGGCTCCAAAGCTACATAGAGACCCTGTCTCAAAAAACATAGTATAATATATAATTAAGAAATATAGGATAATAGATAATCATCTATAATAGTCAGGCTTATAGTAATGTTATTTAGATTTTCTAGATGTATAGAGATATATTTCAGATAGATATGTATTCTTCAAATCTTTCAGGGACCTTTAGAATATGGCATTTAACTTAGGACTTTTCTTGACAATGAGACACATCTGCTCCTGGCAGCACCAATTACTTCAAGAGGAAGATGGGCATCGAAGAGGCTACTTATGGAGTTTACTCACCATGTGGTCAAGAAGCTGTTCTTGTCTGTTCTGCTTGATGAACTGGACATGCAGGACCCACAGAGAAATGACTGCTGAACTTGCCTAATGGTAAGACTGTTTTTCAGAGTTCCCCTTTATGAAAGAGTCTGCTCTACGTTCTGCAGGACACAGAAGAAAGTGACTAACATACTGCCAATATAGGTGGAACTGTCTTTGAAATTTCCTGATTTTTGGGAAAGTCTGCCAGATGCTATGACCTGTAGGATGAAGATGGATGCCCCAATGATACAGAAGAACTTTGGGTGACTGTCCAGGCTGTGAGATGTCTCTGTCAATTCTAAAGTTTTGGAAGTTGCTTACAATACATTTCCTCTTTACTTAGGTAATATTATATCCTTCTGGAGTCTTTGATGAAGTTGAAGAATTT
>LOEQ01002883.1:262346-277572 GCA_001685075.1 Bramus lutescens | reverse complement strand
AAAGTAGATATAAATATTGTAACTGTAATTCTTGCTTGATACCTGTTTTGTTATTTATAATTTTACTATGGTAAAGTTTAAAACCTTTTTCATTTAAATAGAAAAGGGGAGGTGATGTGGGATTCCCCTCTGTATGCTGAGAATATCATTGGTTAATAAAGTAACTGCTTTGGTCCTATAGCAGAGCTATAGGGGAACAGAGCTAGGTGGGGAAAAATAAACTGAATGCTGGGAGAAAGAAGGTAGAGTTAGGGAGAAGTCATGTAGCCCTGCTCAAGACAGACACCAGGACTTTTGCCAGTGAGCAAGCCACAGTCACATGGCAATACACAGATTAATAGAAATGGGTTAAATTAATATGTAAGAGTTAGCCACTAAGAAGCTAGAGCTAACAGGCCAAGCTGTGATTTAATTAATACAGTTTCTGTGTGATTATTTTGGGGCTAAGCAGTCAGGAACAAACTAGTGTTCTCCGTACTACAGATAATATTCACATTTATGCTGATATAAAAGAAAGTTTGAGAAATAAGCTCTATGGACTATTATTATTTAAGTAATAATAGAATGTGTGGTGATTAGGATTGAAAAGAAGAATAATATGACTGCACAAAAGAACCCAGTGACAGCAGTGGAAGGTGGCACTTTGGCGGTACATCAAAAGAATCATGTGTTAGAATGACTGGACTACATAACAATTTCAAGATTCATTTTGGGTATGTAGACCCTGTCATTCAATTATGCAGATAATTAGTATATGTAGAAAGCAAGTAAGGCAACAAAAACAACCCAGTGGCTAAGAATAAGCACACAAGAGTTTTAACCTATCTTCCAAAGCATGTTGTAAAGTTCAGGTAATATAAGGAAAATGTTATGTTCAGCACCTAAGACAAAATACAAGTTCCTTGAATTAATCAAATTAGGCCATCTATTCAGTTCAGTTTTTATCAACCTTAGCTGAGTAAAAGTACAGCAGAAGCATTATCTACATCCCCTTTGGTGGGATGGAGAGCTGTCTCAGCAATGAAGAGTACTTACTACTGCTCATGCAGAGGTCCTGGCCTCAGTGTCTCGGATCTACATGCTGGTTCACAACAGTCTGCAACTCCAGTTTTAGGCTTCCGAAGTCCTCTGTAAATGCCAGGCCATACATTGTGCTCATACGTAGAGTCAAGCACACATACATAGACACAAAATTAAATGTATCTGAAAATTGACTTTAACTCCCTCATGTGTAACTAGTGTTGTACATCCAGAGTTTGGGGAATAGAGTTCTGAACTCTGTCCTAAGGGGATATTGAATATGCACGAATTTATCTACCAAATTTTACATATAACTGAATCACACAGGGAGTAATTTCCAACCTAGGGAAAGAGATAAATGCAAACAACTGCAAGAAATGAAGGTGGGGACATCCTCCCCTGGATCACGTTTCCCTTTATACATTCAGAAAACACCTGCGCATTGTTGATTGCATGTTTAAAATCAGAAGAGTTTCCCAACTGGTACACATATATAAAATGTTATAATGTAAGCCATTATTTTGTAAAACAGTATATGTACTTATATAAAAGAAAAAAGATTCTCATTTTCTGGATTGCATTGACTAAATGATTATGCTTGTCAATGCCAAATAAAGTAACATTCTTTTTTATAACAATGTTTTATTTTATTGTGTTTGAATTGATGAACTTTCAGGTGATGTGAGCCTTATATTGTTATTGTTGACCTTGAATTGGCCACCAAAAATAGATGTAATTTACAAAGAAAAAATAAAAATGGCTAATTCTGAGATAACGTCTTTATTGTGTGAGAAATAGTTACATTCTTTTATTTATTTTATGAATGTGTGTATGACTGAGTGTATTTTTCTGCATCATGTGCAAGCAGAAACCCTGAAAAGTCAGAATAGGATGTTGTATCCCCTGGATCTGGAATTATGAATGCTTGTGAGCCACCATATTGCTAGTGGATGCAAATAATGGCTCCTAACCACAGACCAATCTCTCTAGCCCTGAGTAGCTACATTCTTTTAAGGAAGAGAAATGAGCATTTTTGAGCCATATGCCATGAAGATTTGGGGGGCAGTAAATAAAGAACTTGACAACTTTGAATATTAAAAATACAACTCTACTCCCTATCCTCAACTTTACTTCCCAAGCAAAATTTCTTTGGGAAATTAAAACCAACTTTTAAATTTCCAACCTTTTAAAATAAATGTACTTTAAACACATCTCAAGAATAAATTAGTACTTTCACGGACCATGATAATTCCTCTAGAGCTCAATGAAAATGCTTAACCAAGATTGACCTAGGAACTCGTTAGGAATTACTGTTAAGGACAAGCAACAATTCCCTCACCTTTGCAAGCTCAGTAATCTTTTAAAAACCTAAGTGGAAATTGCTTGCTTCATAATTAGGTTTTCTTTACATATGAATTCCCTGCTATGACATTCTGTTAGCCTTGCTGTTAGCAAGAGAGATCATGATCATACAACTTATTTTTTTTATCAAGGTCTTATAGAAGTTAGTTCATATCAGTGCTTTTATTTCATTTTCTTTCTTCCTCTATCCTCGTTCTTTCTCTTTCTAACTCTTTTTTTCTTTTGCTCTTTCTTTCTGATTTCTGGTAATGTATATGTATTCACAAGTGAGTGCATATGATGTTGGAGGAGGTATGAATGCCACAGCAGGGGAGGTATGTGGCAGTCAGAAGACTCAATATATGTGATGTTGGAAGGAAGATTCACATAGATTCTGAGTATCAAGTTTAGGTTACCAGACCTGCATGACAAGTGCCTTTACTCGCTGAGCCACCTGGTTGCCACCCAATATCATTTTTAAATTATTATTTCTTAATTTTTTATTTAAGAATTTGTTTGCTATGCAACCAAACAGATGCAAGCCATGAAATGCTTGTGGAGATCCAAATACAATTTACAAGAGTTGCTTCTCTTCTACCATTATATGAATACCTGATATCAAATTCACATAGTCAGACTTGGTAGCAAGTGATCTAACTGGCTGAGATATCTGGCCAACCTCTCTTTTTCATCTGTTCTTTTTTTGTTCTATTCTTTGAAACACCACCAATAAAAGCATGCAGAGCTTGCCACAGTGGATGGGAGGCAAGAAAAGCAGCTCTACTCTGCTTCTGTGATAGTTTGAAACTCTATCAACATTACAGACATAATGGAAAATGGTCATATTCAGGGGGGATACACTTTTCTTGTTTGTATAACAGTTCTTTTGAAAATTCTATATTTATTCCTTCAGAGGAAACTGCTCTCAATGACGGAAGAAACTTCACTACTTCCCAGTACTGCCACCTAGAGGATCCAATTTTTCATACATAGACTCTGGGAGATCAGATGTAATATACTCAAGATAAGGTTGCATGCTTGCCGCCATAACCACCGCCTCCTGAAAATGGTAGAGCTTAGATCATTGAGGAAGAAGGGTAGCTTTGCTCATTGAAAATGAGGAGAGCAAATTTTAGCTCACAGAATTTTTGAATAATAAAAGATCTCAAAATACTCTAAGTGCCTAGATATTATGAACTCCATGGAAATAAGTCTCAAAAAGATTAAATTCTAGTCTCAATGTCATACAGCTGGTGTATCATAGGACCTACATTCAAATTCAACTCTTAGAGTTCACTCAGCATATGAGCCCTCTGTTTCATTACTGGGAAAGGAAAATGGTATGGAAATCCATACGGGTGTCAAGAAACAGGATCTATTTTGAAATTTCGTGGCTTTATGATCATCATCTATTCCCTTCTCTGAGTCAGGCTGGCATTGCAAAACTTCCATGTGTCTGACATGAATCTGCTTATTATCAAAGGAGTTCACATAATCTGCTTGATCTACTATAGTTTCAGTATTTAACAGAACTATTTATTCATAACTGCTTTTTTTCTGAACTATTTCTTAGGAGACTGATCTGTCCATCTTCTTCCTTTCCCTTGATATGGTTTACCTCTATTTCCTAAGAGTTTACATTCTGGGTTGGTTTTTATCTAAAATTATGATGTTAGATGGTAATAAAGACCTATGAAATCATCCCCAGCTGCCCAAAAATAGTAACAGTATCTAGGTTTCTATCTCCTGTGATGTCAGTACAGAGGTAACTGCCTTTTGTTGCATATATGTCTTGCATGTATTTGTCTGCAACAGGCCCTTGCCTGCATCTGGATTTACTTACAATGAGATTTTGTGGCTCTCTTGGGTCCTAAACAGCTAGTGCTTATGATGAAAAAGAGCACCAGAAGGTAAAAACACAAATCTAAGAATAATCTCTTATAAATTCCTAAAACCATAGACTTACTGGAATCTCAAGGGAGAAAAGTCTATACACATAGCAAGCCAATCCAAATCATAAAAGTATCCAAAACCTGCTTTCCGATAGTTTATCTGAAATATAATATATATATATATAATATATAAATATAAATATNTATATATATATATTCCCCTCTTTTCCTGTGACACTTTTTCTGAAGTCTATTGAAGTCTGTGTATGTGTATAGAGGGACCATCTCATTCCCTGGAGGCTTTCTATCAGAAATTCTGGCCAATATCCACTTTATCAAAATGTGCTCTTGGTGTACACTCAGTAACCCCAAGTTTTATCTCTATTTAGGACACTGCTTTCTTTTTCCTGTCACTCTTGGTAAGGATGTAAATTATATAAAATAAATAAAAAATGGTTACTTCAGAGCCTTTGATTTAGTAAGCGATGATAGTATTGTTTTCAAGAAGTTTTAACCATCCCTCCTCCCTATTAATGAGTCAAATAAGCTAGAATTCCTGGTGGCAGCAAAGCTATTCATAGTGGAAATTTTATTAGCTTTATGGATATTTCTCAACTACAGGCAGTTGAGATGTTTACACCCTCTCACTTTATTCCTGTCTCTGGGGATAGGCTAGACGTTTAGACGTTTCCTCTCATATAATTTTTATGTTATTCTCTTTTACAAATCATACCTCAAATTCACATCATCTTGTAATCAATTGAGAGTCAGTTCTTTATGGATCAATAAAAACACTTCCTTTTTCTCTGTTTTCATGTAAAATCAAAGATGTCTTTTACAGATTTCAATCAACATTTGAATATAGAAACATTTAAGATCCTCTGTGAATGTTCCCGTCATTGCCTCTCCTACCATCCTCAGAGTCAGCCCCCACATACCTTGAGCCTTCCCTTGTTTAATGAAGAAATAACTGGCTGCCCCCAAAGCGATGCTGGGTATGCAACTCTAATTTCTGAAATTCTCCCTTCTATTTTCCTCAATTTTCTGCTGCATTTCTTTTAAGGCTTAACTTTCCTGGAGGCTTTAATTGGTCCATTTTTAATCCCTTTTGGCATCATACAATTATTCATTTCCCTTGTAGGAAAAAAGTAAGAGAGCTGTGTTGTTAAATATAAAATATTTTATTGTAGGGCCTCTGTGAGCACTTCAGACTGACCTTTTGTATTGCATGTATGGAGTCAGCACCGCACAATATGGGCCCGCGTTGTATTTTATATTTTAAACAATTCTCCACATACTGCACCACACAGGCTCTTGCTTAACTTATGTGACTCCCTAAACTTCTTGCTCTCTTTATTACAGTGACCTTGAGGCTATATTCACTTCTGGCCAATTAAGCTGTAAATCAGAATTTATCACTAATAGCCATGCAATTATAGGCTGCAGTGGAATTGCTCAGCAAAGAGAGATATCTGTATACATTTAGGTTTTGTTTATCTGCCAAAGATCAGACAAAATTAGAGCAAATGCAGTTTGCTCTTTTCCCTCACCCACTTAAAATAATGCTTATCTGGCATATTTGCATTTCATTCTCATTAAAATATGTGTGCAATTTTATATTATTTTTGTTCCCTCAATATGATTGATTGAGAGGCTACATTTTATTACACATGAGATATAAGCTTATAGGTAGGTACAATAATGAAACATATTGAGTCTTACCGAACAAAACTTTTCTAGACAATGGTGTTTAAATTTGTGCTTTAATTAACTGCATTGAAAACATCAAAAGTGAAGGTTTGTTTGCTGGCTTACTTTTCTTTTTTTTTTTTTCATTTTTAGGATGGAAAAGGCAAGCTGCATTGAATTTGGGCATGAAATGCCTTCATCTTCATTTCCAAATTGTGAGGGCTCTAGTCAACACAGTCCTCAAAATATCTACCCTCTTCAATGAGGCCAGCAATTTAGGTCAGTGATGGAAATGTTGACAATGCCTTCATTTTTCTCTTCTTGAGGAAATAGAAGAGTAATATAATTGTGATTATCAGAATGCTGTAGCAGAAGTTGAAATACAAAATACACTGTAAATGAAATTTCTTCTGACTTCTATTAATAGCAAGAGCTTCTATATACTGGTTTCTGTGCATTGTTGCTTGATATTAGTGAAGCTTTTATGTGCACCTTCAACCTCTTCATGAAATGATTCAGAAGTGTATATTGTGAACAGATATTTACTTTATAGGTCATTCCATAAAGCAGAAAATATTTGCATGTGGTTAATCTTTTGGATTATTATAAATGCATTAAATTTCTACTGATAACTGGAATTGACAATCACTAGTGTAGAATTAAATACTTATGTAAGAGATCATTCAAGTATGACATTTCAAAATTATCATATTGTAGATATTTAAATGTTTCTGTTAATTAAGATGCTTTTTAAAAATTGGGTATATTAAAAACTATCAAGAAATGTATTATATAACAAGGAATTATGCTACTTGAAAGAACATTAATTCGATGTCTTTACAACTCACATTATATAATCAGTAATATATTATAAAATAATAAATTTCCATAATTATAACAAATAATTAAAAAGGTATCTGAGTATTCCTCAGAAAATTACTTTAAAAATAGATTAAAATTAGGACCTAGGATTTTGATACACACTAATAGCTTCTTGGGTCATTCAAAAAATGTAAATATTTGTATATATTAATTTCCTTAATTTTTTTTACATAATGGGATATGCTTAAGTTCATGATTATTGCCCACTAAAAATATGGTATATGTATATATTTTGCTTAAGTCAGTTTTAATTAATTGTTTAGATTGTTCTTACACAAAACTATTGCCACCATTTAAGATTTATGATTAATCTTGAACAGGAACTGCACGAAAATTCAATTATTCTAACATAGTCATACACATTTTTCTTAGAGATTCTAAAGGAAACAACAGGAAATCTAAGCATAGAGCCTTGGGCTGATGAGATGGCTCAGTAATTAAGACTTCCCTGCTCATACGGAGGACCGCTGGCTCAGTTTGTCATTTCAAACAAAGACATATTTGGGAAGAGGGAATATTAGCTAAGAAAGTTCATCTGTAAGATACACTGTAGAAAAGTCTGTAAGGAATTTAAAAATGATTATTGATATGGGAGGGCCGAACTCATTAAGAGTTGTAACACTCTAGGGAAGTTAATCCTCGGTGGTATAAGATAGCAGACTAGCCAGGCAGTGGTGGTGCACACCATTAATCCCAGCACTGAAGCAAGAGAATCTCTGTGAGTTTGAGGCAACCTGATCTACAGAGCTAGTTCAAGGACTGGCTCCAAAGCTACACAGAGAAACCTTGTCTTGAAAAAGTAAATAAGGATTGGAGAGGTGGCTCAGAGGTTAAGAGCACTGCCTGCTCTTCCAAAGGTCCTGAGTTCAATTCCCAGCAACCACATGGTGGCTCACAGCCATCTGTGATGGGGACTGGCGTCCTCTTCTGGCCTGCAGGCATACACACTGATAGAATACTGTATGCATAATAAATAAATATTTCTAAAAAATTAAAAAAGAAAAAGTAAATAAATATATAAATAAATATTAAAAAAGGCTGAGTAAGCAATGAGGAGCAGACTAATAAACTTTGTTCCTCCATGGCCACCTTTTCTACTTCCAGATTCCTGCCCTGACTGCCTTTCCTAAATTTCTGTTATTGTGGACTGTGATTGGGACCTGTAAGCTGAAATCAACCCTTTCCTTCCTATGTTCCTTTTGGTCATAGTGTTTAATAACAGCCATATACAAGACAACTAAGACAAGAACCATCATTCCGTTTTCAATATGTGTGATCGGCAGCCCATAACTGCCTGTAACTCTGGAACCAAAGAATCCAACATCCTCTTCTGGCTTCTAAAGGCAAAAGCACACATGGTATGTATTCATTCACATACACACAAATAAGTAAATAAACAAAAAAATTATTGAATACATTCTTTGTTGTTGAAAATAGATTCTTCTCTCATACAATACATCCCAACCACAGTTTACTCTCCCTTTACTCCTCCTTGCAATGTCAATCCCACTCTTCCTCCAAATCTACTCACCTTCTGTTTTCTCTTCCAAAAAGCAGGCCTCCAAGATCCAACAGCCAAAAATGACAGAGAAGACACAATTAGATAAAGCTAAAGCACTCATATTAAGTCTGGACAACGTAACATTTTATATTAGTTGAAATATAATGTAAATTTTGTCATGGGTTTATACAAATTTTCAAAAAGGATGCCTTTAGAAGACCCGATGAGCAGAAGAATGGAAAGAGATGATGTGAAGTAGGAATCCAGGAGGCAGTTTAAGTGAACTTAAATGAAGGAAAAACTTTGGAAAGCAAAATGCAGCTGAGAAATTTGTCTATATGCTTATGTCATGGGAAATGGTCTATGTGACAAGAAAGGGTCATATGTGACATGGACCATGGGAGAAATGAATGGCAAGTCTTACATTTATCTTGTTACTAGATTAACAAGAATAAGGATTATGAGTTTTATCTGAAGATCTGTGGAACACTACAAAGAATTTGATTAGATTATTGTAACTATTTTTAAGGAAAACATAAAACCTGAATATACCAAAGTCTCTAGAATACCAAACCCTTCCAAAAGTAAATAGGATCATGGAAAACACACAGACTACAGAAGAACAGCAATGAAAAAAAATACGTTTTAGAGTTTGATTTGGAATATGCAATACAGAAGCTATAGTTAAGGAGTGACAGAGGTAATCATATTGAAAAAGAAGAGTTGCAAGTCAATCATCCTGAGAAAACAATTGGTAGAAGCAAAGGATATACAGAAGGAGAAGTTATTTTATTCTGGGATCTCCATAGAAAATCACATGCCTGGCTAAAATATGCTCCAGTTTCTCCCAACTCACACCACTGCAACACTTAGAATAGAATGGAATAACACGTCCACTAATATGGGATCACTGTGTTTGTTCATTCATCTATTAGCTTAGCTTGCAATTAGTAAGAAGATATGAATCACCAGATATTACCTTATGAGAAAGAAATGAACAAAGTTAAGACAGGTTCCTTTCTCAAAATTTTATAGCTTCTTGATACATGAGAAAATCAATAAGCAAACAAGCTAGCTCCAAATCAAAGAGCTGAATATCCAGGAGAGTTAAATAGTACTAATTGTATTTTCAGATAATAAGATGATAAAATAGCAACCAGCACAGGATTTTTTTTATTCAATACAGAGTTTTACTGAACACATCAGAATGGTAAGGGTATTGAACAAACAAACACACAAACAAACTAATGCACTGTTCATTCAATAACAGCACATATAGATAATTTCTTAGACTTCCAGAACCTGACATCTATGACATGGGAATCAGGAAGCTTTCAGAGATCTCTTCACAGGTGGAAAGAGTAGGGATCTGAGGAAAGCAAACAGATCCAAAGAGGCTCATCTCATTCTCAAGAACATATCTTATTTAGAACTCTGTCATGGAATCCAAACATTTTCTGGAGATGAGACAGTAATATAAACTCAATTGGACCCAGAAGTAGGAATCATGCTTCATAGAGTCTACATACAACAATGCCCATAGTAATAGGGCTAGAAAATTAATTTTATTTTCTTTAATATAAAAAATAATAATTAATAAATCTGACATATTTGTATTCATCTATATATCCCAAAATTATCACAAAAAACTATTTTACTTATTTTAGAAATTTTTCTATTTGTTTTTGATACTGTTATATCTTTATTTCTAATAATTGCTCAGAAAGATTAAAATAAAACATATATAATACATATATGCTTCATATAGTATAAGACTTGTTTTATATTTGATTAGTGTTCTACCATTCAATACACAGTTTTTGTCAAATATATTACTGGTATATAGAGCATACACAGACACATTACCTTTTTAAAAATCTTAAACAGATACCTAAGCTACTTCACTTTCCTTAAATATTTTTATAAGTCTCCAAATGAAAGGGAACATTTCAAGATATTGGAGTATCACGCTGAAAACGCTAAACACAGTGAACCCTCAATAAATATTAGCTGAACGGGCAAACACGGTCAGCTAGTAGTGGAAATTTCATGGCAGGCACAGGAATTTGGAATTTATCCCACAAGGAAAACCCAAAAAACTTTTTGCACAGAGAAAAGAATGCAAAGAGCAGTTATTTAGAAGTATTTCTCTGATGTTGTATCCAGGAATAATGAGAAGGGAAGGCTGGGATGAAAATTTATCAGGAAGCTGTTACGAGAATCCTGTACATGAGTCTAGGCCTCAATAATGGCAGGCAAAAGAGGAGTAAGGAATAATGCTTTTAAAATAAAAGTTGGGAAATTGTTAAATTGCAAGCTGCAAACTGTGTAGTGTAAAAGGATAAATATCTAAGATTACTGCAAGGACTACATTTGAGGGAAGGAATACGGAGCAATGTTACAGAGGGCCTCACCCAGCACTTACGTGTCTCTCTGAGGTAGTTGTGTTACCAATTGGCAGCAATTCTCTCTGTAGATAAAGGATACATTCCCATTAGTACTTTGAATTTGATTAATCTTACTCTAAACAACCTTCACTTAGGGTCTGTTAAACATTATTTTGCAGGATTGGAAAAATGAGTTTTATATTAATTTATGCTACAAGCCTCCAAAGCACTATATAATGTTCAAGAAATAGCTTCCTTCAAGTAAACAATTAGCACTGGCACTTGTAAACATTTAATAATTAAATTAGAAGAGAAATGTTTTCAGTAAGCACTTTATAAAATATAACACAAAGATCTGGTCATAAATTAACTTAGAAAAATGTGTGAAGAATTTTTCTTTTAACACTTAAGAACATAATTTTGTGGCTTGATTTTATTGATAGAGATAATGTGTAAGCTGTCATTTTCCAAATTAAATTTATTTAAATATAGTATTTTTCAAATTGTCTTTTTAAACAAGTTTCATTATAAAATTTAGTTTACCCAGTAAACTATTTCATTGCATTTTCCCTGAAATAAGTGAAATCTCACGATAGACAGAGAAAATCATAATAGATTCAAATGGTTCTTTATAATTGCATAATCTTTAAAATGTGTCCATGAGAACTCATGGGGCTCTCATCTCTGTTGATCATTTTGTGCATAGAAAGGGGAGGGATGACAATAAATAAATAAATCATTACAGAATTCAGACTGTTCCGAAAATGAGATTAGCCTTTTCTTGAGTTTGTGTAGAAGCACTGTTATTTTAGATGAGATATAGTGGAAATCCCTGCAGTTACAGCTAAAGATTTTCTGAATACCTAGTGTTTCAGAATTCTCTGTTGAAGCACTCCTAATCGAATAGAAGAGGGGACCATAAATGAGACTACTCAGTATCTGCACTCCTTTTCCTGGAGGACAAAACTGATGCAAACTACTGCAGAAGCATTTACGTCACAGTCTTTATTGCACAATCATATTGAATCCCTGATAGCAGTTAAATTTACACAATTTTGTTGTCTCTATATTTACACTAAATGAAAACAGAGTTTGAAAGGGAAAAGCACATAGTGCAGGTATCCTAACAAATTTAAATGAGTCTTAAAGATCTACATCTACTATTTTATCAATCATAAACTCTAGAAAAAGTGTTAAACCTTCCTAAAATGCATCCTTGTTTTAAAAATATATAAATGTTGACACAGGTAAATAGTACACCAGGCCATTTTTCCTCACATGGAATCAGTGGGTTAGCAAATTAACTGAAGCATATCTTCAAGGGATCTAAAGAACTTCTAGGAATTGGGAAAGGTACCCGTCAAAAGGCAGAAATTTCATGTGTGAGCCGTCCCCTATGCAACAGCCAGTGAAACTGAAAATGAGTTCCATGGGTCTAGCCTACTGATAGAAACAAAGGAGAAAACAGGGTCCTGCCCAGCCCCATGACAGAATGAACTTGACAATGATACCCACACAGAGGCCCAGGATAGTCTGCCACGGGACCCGAAGAACAACCACAGTCTCACCCAGTGCCTTATGCAGCTAGGGAGACAGACATTATTTTGTTCAGCAGATGTGTGGGTGTGGCATGTGTGAGAAAGAGACAGACAGAATGGTTCATATCCTGTGGACAGAGCCATATCTGAAGAGGTGAAAGCAGTGAGAATCGAGCTGATGTGGGTGGCTTGATTGCTGCCCAGGACTATTGTGATGTCTGGACCTGGGTTGCTGCTGCCCAAGCCAAAGTCTGCATTCATGGTCATTATTCAGTCATAGTCTATGTTGATATTGATGACTTCTGATACCACCCAAGGCCGAGAGAATCGGGCTGTACAAAATTAAGCCTGCCCCATCAATGGCTACAAAACTAGGAAGAACTGGTTCTGTCCCTCATCAGCTGAAGCACTCAGAATAGAGAATCCTACACCTCACCTGGGCAGCACAATAGAGCTAAGCACGTTTCCCAGAGGCATGGGAAGCTGGCCCTAAGGGTGGGAGAATAGGAGAGCAGGTGGTACCTGCCATGGGGTGAGGGAAAGATTTCTCCCCTCTCCCCTTCTACCTTCAGCAGAAGGGAGACCTAACCCAATCCTTCACCAGTTGGAGCACTTAGGAGAATGGGCCCTTTGCCTTGCCTGGGTAGCACAGTAAAGTTGATCCTGTAGACAGGGTCACTGGTGAGCCAGCCCTGAGTGTATGAGACGGACATAGCTGGTACTGCCTTCCTCATCTGCAGCGTAGAGGTAGAGGCAAGGGAAAGATGTCCTCCCCCTCCCCCCTACTACCTCCCTAGGGTGGGGGAGTAGACCCTCCCCTTTACCAGATGCAACATTAAGAAAGCAGGCTCTGTACCTCATCTGGGCAGCAGAGCACAGCTGACCCTGTTGGCAGGTGCAGGACTGGGCAGGTCCAATAACTTGAACACGAGAGATCTGGCCAAGTCCATCATCTGCCATATGGTGGCATGGGTGGGGGAGAGATGTGACCCATCCCATCCCTGTATGCCTGAGCCAGGTGGGAGAGCTAGTCTTGAGATCATAAGAGCAACCATGCTGCCCCTGTCCTTCACCAACTTCTCCTGTTGGGAGAACAGGTCCTGCACCTTACCTGGGAAGCAGATAGAGCCAACCCTGTTGGCAGATGTGTGGGTAAGCCTGCTGCTTGTGAGTATGGGGGACCTGTCCCCACTATTCATTTATCATAGTAAGCCATGAGCAGGGAGAGATGACACTGCACCTTGCTGCCTGTGACGGAGGAAGTAGTTGACCCTCCCCTCTACCAGCTGTAGCTCCTCACCTGGGAAGCACAGTAGAGCTGACCCTATTGACTGGGATGCAGGTGAGTCTGTAAAACCAAATTTGAAGCAAACCTTAATTAAATTCTGGCCGCCTGAATGAGCTCTGGCCAGGTCTATAACCAGGTTCCCCACAGGAAATGGCCCAGAATCAAGTATGGTAAGGCCTTTAAAGGAAACCCCGTAATTTATTTCAGTTCCCATAAGGTCCAATCAAGGCAAGCATATATCCTGATATATTTCCTGCCTATGTACCTTCCACCACATGCAATCATGCACATCCATATCCATTGTAGATGGGTCAAACAATCTTGTTTAGGAGACTGAAAAGCATGTAGCTTGCTATCTCCCATAAACAATAGCTTCCAGCATTTCAGTATTTGTCTATCCTTGGGCAAGGGGCTTTCAGATCAGAGGCATTTTTGCTTCATGGATCTTTAAAGCATACTAATTAAAACTTAAAATGCAACTTTGGCTCTCAAGAACCAGCCCAAGAACATGAGCATGGGAGAATTGGCCTTGACCCTCATCTGCCATATGGTAGTGTGGGCAGGGGAGAGATGCCTGCCTCCTAGCCCCTGGATGCCTATGGCATGTGGGAGAGCTGTACCTACCTCTCACCAGCTGCAGCACACATGATAGTGGCCCGTGTACCTCGCCTGGGCAACAATAGTGCTGGCTCTGATGGCAAAGGTGTGGAAGGGCCCACCCTAAGGGCATGAAAGCAAGAGAACTGGCCCTGCCATTTGCCCATCGTTGCAAGGGCCAACTAGCCAGGGCAATGCTGAAGAGCTCACCTTGTGGTGAGAACAGGGGAGAGCTGGTGGGCTAACCAATCCTGCAATTATTTAGACCCAGAACCAGGGTTATGATTGACTTACCCAGAATCCACCCCATTTATGATCTGCTGGAGGATATGCAGGTTGCAGCCCCAGAGCTGCAGGATCTCCATGACACAGGGCAACAGCAGTTTATCCAAGAGGAGTCCCAGTGAGGGCCAGCATCAATAGTGTAGTAGAAACCAGAGGCCTCAAACCAGACTAATGCATTTTTTGCAGTGAACCTCTGCATATAAAGATACATTGATAAAATGATTTATTGTGTGACTCACTGTGTCACACTACGGCTTCCATGAGGCGACTGATTCTTTTCTTTCTTTTTATTTTTTTCTCTTAAATTTTACTTATTTATTTATTTATTTATTTATTTATTTTTGTTGGATGGAGGAATTAATTGCAAAGGCAGAGGGCCGATACGAAGGGAAGGAAATGAATGGGCTTGTGATGCGTGATGTAAAAGACACAAAGAATTTTACGAAAAGAAAGTTTAAAAAAAGGAGATGTAACCAGGTAGTCCAGCAGTAGAGCATGCCACTGCAGTAGCTGAGAAACAGGTTAGAGGACCTACAAAACGACTGTCTGAGTTAGACACTGAAGAAAATAAAATTCATACATCCGGTTAGAGTGCACTTTCCCAGACAAATGGCAAGAGGAGCAACGGAGTCAGAAAACAACTGAGAGACGTTTAGGTGCTCAGGCCGAGAATGAACTCCCCTGAGTGGATATCACAAGAACTAGTACTGAGAATTGTTTTTCAATAGTTCCAATGCAAAGAAAGAAGCAAAAGAGAGAGAAAAGAAGAAAGAAAGAAAGAAAGAAAGAAAGAAAGAAAGAAAGAA
>LOEQ01002883.1:241900-262339 GCA_001685075.1 Bramus lutescens | reverse complement strand
AAAGAAAGAAAGAAAGAAAGAAAGAAAGAAAGAAAGAAAGAGAGAGAGAGAGTATGAGTTACAGAGAATCCCAAAAGCCTGGGGATGGAGTTCACTGGAAGTATTTCTCTCTAGCATAGGCAAAGTCACTTCTAAACAAAACAAAATAACTATTCTCAGAAATAGAAAAATAATCCTATTATTTGCACAGAATATCAAGGGTTCTCAAATAGTTAAATAACATTGAAAACTAAGAACAAAGATGAAATACTAACATGTACAGGTTCAAAGTGTTTTATGAAACAAAACTTCATTGTTTTGTGGAAAGTTTCAAGACCCCCATCTTTTGGAAGTTGCCACAATACAGACAACAACTCCAAGAAAGCCCACCAAAATGTGATCCCCTCTCCCCAGGAAGGGTCAAGACCACTCCCATAGGCTGTTTAAAATGCCCCCCAGAGAACAAACATGTGATCTTTGCGGTTTTCTGTCCCTGCCTCGGTGTTTTCCAGGAGGGCCACCCAGGAGCACGGGCATCCATTAAACCTGGGCATCTTCTAACTCGGCTTCATTTGGTCTGATTTATATTATTGCATTGGTGGAGAGGTTTGTTGGGCCAGAAAAACTTATCAGTCATTACAGAGTTTTACTGACTCAAAGCAAGACAACTGTGCCATTTGAGTGAAGTGAAAGAGAGAACACAGAAGGACATCTTTGCAGAGATAGCCAGATGATTTCCAATAAGCCTGTGTGACTCTCAGTAGCACTGTGGAAGTTCAATTGGATGTCTATATCCAAAAGGAATAAGGACATTTCCTGGGATGGTTCTTTTTGTTTGTCGAGTTCACTGAGTTACATGAAACAAAATAAATGTAATTTATGGATGGTTTAAGATTTGAATTGGTGACCCCATTAAAGGAAATCAGTTTTCCTAATGGAGTGAACATCAATTCACTGATGACTTGAATGCTGCAAAAATCAGAAGAAGGGAATTCTGAGGTCTGCATCTTACCTCTACAATCACAAGGGATGTTTAGAGGAAACATTTTGGATGTATTGTCATAGATCTTTTTCACCCTTTTGCAAATTAAAGATTCAGTCTGTTATTGTGACAGCATATTCAAATGTTTGCTCTAACCGTCACCTGTGATCATATGGGTAAGATGCCGGCCCCAGAGTTCCCTTCATTTGACTGTGTGAGGTTTGTTGACTAGAAGATCAGAAATTGATTCCATACAAACCGCTACAATGACTCTTCTGTACACCAATGCTGCTGAGTTACTGCTGTGGATTTTCTTTATTTAGGCAGTCTTCTCAGACAAGTTTTAATTATCTTGACAATATTTATGTGTGTTGTATTAGTTTCCAGTGGCTGCTGTAACAAATTACCACAAGCTCAGTGCCTTAGAGCAATGAACATTTATTTTCTTACAGCTTCAGAAATCTGGAGCACCTCCAGTGAAGCTGAAATGGAAGTGGTGGAATGGATGGACTGCCTTTTCTGCTGGATTCCCATCCCTTTCCTCCACCTGCAAAGCCAGCAGAGTATGATTTCTGATCAGTGTCTGTGCTGAACTGGACCCTTACACTGATGGGACCTCTGTCATAGTAGACTGTCTTTCTGCCTCTTTCTTAGGAGGATAACTGTGACTATTTGCAACACTACCAAGAAAACACTTCAGTCTATCTTCCTATCTCAATACTGTTAAGTCACATTGACAAAGGTGGTGTCTTGTCACATAGTGTTAAGATCCACAGGATCCATGAATTAGGAGCTAGATGCTTTGGCTACTAATATCCAGCCATTCTCCTAGCACAGTTCATCATGACAACATGACCATAGTTTACATAGGAGTTATTCAAAATATAGATTAATCTATCTATATGCGTGTGTAGATTTGTATACATATATAGCAACTGACAATAAATACTTCAAACAAATTTGAAAGTATTTAAAGTGCCTTGGAAAACATATGTTGGGATTTTTTTCTTAAAATAAGTTTATTACACAATCAACAAAATAATTGGTGGAAATAAAATCCCCTTTGTCCCAAGACTTTTCATAGCTTCATTTTCGTGTAAAGCTATAGACAAGCAATGGATGACTATTGTCAGCACTTGTTAGAGTGTGTGCACAGTTAGTGAGGATAATATGCAGTACCTGCTTGATTAGCTAGCTATACACCTTCCCCAAAACTCCATCATACGTTAAATCAAATTGCATTCAGAAAAATAACCATACTAGTCTACCAAGAGCCTTTGATTCCATTTTAATTCCTGAGTTTTATAATTACTTGAGGGAGGTAATTTAATTCTCTGTTTTTTTTTTGTGTGTGTGTGTGTTGGTTTGGTTGGTTATTTTCTGACTCTACTGAAAATGGCTGTGAAAACATATTCATACCCCTGTGAAATGTAGAAGCATACCTGATTCCTTTACAGTATTGTAGGTTTTGTAGAGGGGAGGTGAGGGAGAGAATGGAGCTGGGGAGAGGGGACTGCAGTGGTATGTAAAATAAATGAAAATTTTTAATTAATTAAAAAAAGAAGAAAAAGAAACAAGCACAGGAGAGGCCACTCAGAGAGCATAGAAGAAAGAGCCAGAGATGACTTTGAGTCTGTCCTCACACCAGCAAAACTACTTTTGCAATGATGGACCAGATTTTTACTGTCTGCAAATGTCAAGCACATTGCTTATGCATTTCTGTCTTCAGACAGTGGATGTTCCTCCACAGGCTCCCATGGAGCTTTGCGGCAGCACACACGTCAGTTCCGAGCTTATTTGTCTCCACTAACAGCAGTTCCTTCTACATTGGGCTCCTTTGTGGGCCATTTTTACATTGTATAAAGTCTACTTCAAATAACTGTGTATGCTCTACTTTGTGGTCCCATGCTTTCCATTTGATAGTGGTAAGGACTTGAAGACATTCTGATAGCTGTTTTCTCCATAATTAATTGTCTTCCACTCTCCTGTCTCAGCTGTATGATCTTAAATATGTAGAAAACTAAATTATTTGGAATTTTCCGTGAGAATTCTTTTTAAAATATGTCTTAAAAGTTTTAGAGGCAGTAGAGGAGAGGGTGGCGAACTGGCCTTGCCCTAAAGTCAGACTGATGAATATCTTAAATATCACCATAGAACCTTCATCCAGCAACTGATGGAAACACAGGCAGAAACCTGCATCAGAGCACTGGACTGAGCTCCTAAAGTCCAGTTGAAGAGTGGAAAGAATGAGAATATGAGCAAAGAGGTCAAGACCGTCATTGGGTGCACCCACTGAAACAGTTTACCTGAGCTAATGGGAGCTCACCAACTCCAGCCAGACAGGAAAGGGGAAATAGCATAGGTCCGTATAGCATAGGTCTGAATGTTGGTGACTGTTGTATGGGTGGGGCAGACTGCGAAGCCACTGGCAGTGGCACCAGGATTTATCCATATTGCTTCTACTGGCTATTTTTGGAACCCATTTTCATTGGATGGATACCTTGCTCTGCCTAGATATGGTAAGGAGGGCCTTGACCTTCCCCAAAGCAAGGTGACTTAACCTCTCTGAGGAATGGATGGGGAGTGGGGTGGAGAGGTAGGTGGAGGAAACAGGAGGAGAGGAAGGAGTGGGAACTGGGGTTGGCATGTAAAATGAAAAAAGATAGTTTATTTTCCTTTTATAAATAATAAAGACGTTTTAGAGGATATAGAGTGCCATACCACACTAATACAAGAGTAGAGTCAATTTTAAATCAGTATGAAGAATAAATATGTACAAAATCCAATGTGGGAAAGTGAAGGAGAGAGAAACAAATATGGAGAATGCCAATCAGAAGTTGAGTTGGAATTACATAATATAAAATGAGGTGATGAATATTTCATAAACATGGAAAATATGATGCTGGGGTTTTGTTTGCAGAACCCAGAGAAATAAACATGTCCACTCAGAACTTGAAAGCATCAGCATTTCTCTTCATATGTAACTGTTTAAAAATAAATCAACCCATACATTATCATATCATATATAAACTTGTATCATTATTTTTTAAATAAACATGAATCTTTGGTGGCCACTCTGTATCAGACTTGTCTGCCTAAATGATTGTTATAGTGACTGTTCTGTAATGAATAAGACTACTTTTAATTCTCAATTCTCATTGCCCTTAACATGAATCATTATCTTCTAGCAAGCATATAGACCCTATTCTAAGGGAAAAACATGAATAACAAATTTTATATATCTTAAATGAAGATGCCACATTATCTACAATGAACAAACAACTTTTCTTAACTATCTCTAGTTATAGAATTTGAAGAATTTGATTCATTTTTGGCATCTTTGAAAGCACCCAAATAGCTGATGCTCAGTAAATCCAATTACAATCTCAGTATTTTAGGAAGCGCCCATATTACAAGCACACAGATGCTTCCTATACAAGTTCCTGAGATCACTCAAATATTCTGAAACCCTGAGCAAATTTACATTCATCCAAGAGTGTCATTAAAATGTCTAGAAGAAATCCAGGCCTGTGCAATGGCCAAATCTGCCATTCTCCTTTTCGGATGAAGCTGAATAAGTTTACCTGCTGTCACTCACAAATACTTAATACACAGTATGGGATTTTGAGTCATGTTCATCAATGACCTCCCTTCTATTTCCACCCACAACAAAGCACAATAAGTGACTTCTATTGATCTTTGCCAGGAATAAAATAGTGACCTAAAGAGGTTCTTGACAGTTAGCAGAGTTGTGAAATACAGATTCCTTCATGATGTGTCTTATGAACTTTGGAATCTAAAGGGATAGAGCTTGATATAGGGTTGACAGAGTCATTGCATAATTAAGGCTTTACAAAGGTCCATTGCATTCAGCAAATGCTGTAATAGTGCCTAAAGGCTAATTCTTGTCACAACCAGTGTTTAATAATCACTTTAAGCAATATAAATGGTATAGTGTAGGTGATGAAATAGGAGGAGTTCCATTCATATATTCCACAATGACATCATTTGTTACGTTCTTTGTTGACAGATATAGCATAGTTTTGCGTAGAAAATTTAGTTAAAGTCACTTAAATATGCACTAGTAGGCCTAGTTATAAATCTCATCAGTATTTTAGTCTCCGAAGTCTACTTACAAAGCATGATGGGGCATGTAATTCCATAATCCCAGCACATGGGAGGCAAGAGCAGAGAATCCCCCAAAGCAAGCTGGATAGCCAGAGTAGTAGAATCAATGATTTCTGAGTTCATCCAGAAACACTGCCTCAGCATATACATTAGAGAGTGATTGAGAAAGACTGTAGATGAAAACCTCAGGCTTCCAACACACTAGGACTTGTCTGAATTTGCACCTGCATGCACATATCTTCACACACAGCTAAACCAAATACTGCCTACATACTGCATGCATGCATACAAACACAAAAATACTAACTTCTCACATAACTCACTATTGCTTTAATTCACATAGTCTTAGCAAATCCTAGTAAAACTAAATCAGCCAAAAGAAGCAGAGCAGAAGTGAAAGAGCTCATATTCTGATCCCCTCACACTGGTTTGAATGTTCTGTTTGGAATACTACCGGATAGTCTGACCAAGAAAGTGAGCCTTCTGTGCTTCTGTGCTTACATGTGGAAAATTAAGAGAGTCAGCTCTCACAATATTAGCATTAAAACTTTGAAAGGTATACTAATACTGTTTAAACTACAGATAAAAGTCCTGTGGAATGGAATTTGTGTCATGTCCTAGTAAGTTATGGTAAGTTCATCTAACAATACATTTGAAAATCATTAATATCATAAAAATATTAATATGCCTAGTTGTAATAATCATGTAAGATTTTCATCTTAACCTACCAAAATCAAGTCTAGTACTATATGCGTAGTATAGTACTAGAACTCTCTACATAGGCACAAATAAAAACCCATGGAAAGATGATACATTGTATATATTGCTTCATCACTAATTCTTTCATGGCACATTCATACCACCTTTCAGATTTTTTTCTTTCTATCCTCTATGGTTGAAAGTTGGGATATAAGTATACATATCAGACAAGAACAACTGAAGGCAGGCGATGTTCACTTTAAGTCAGCTTGAGGGGTACAGACAGTCCATCCTTGCGTGGAACAATATCAAGCAGTCCATGGCAGTGAGGCACATAGCTTGAATCCCTTACATCTTCACGCTTGCTCACATAACAGAGAAGAGATGAAGAGGAGGAAATGGAAATCTCAATGTCATACACTCAACAACCCACTTCCTCCAATCTGGCCCCACCTGCTAAATGGTTGCAACCTCCCAAGATAGCATCGCCCTCAATGGATCATGTGTTTAAATGCATTTGTGAAGCCACTATAACAAAAGAAAAATATAGTTCCCAAGATAGTCTCTAAACATTATTGTTCTGCCTACTGAGCATTAATTAGTCTTTTTTATCCATTCATGAAATAACAAAATCTGATTTAGAATGGATTTGATATTTGTGAATTTTAGTGTAGACCTTGAGTACTAAAGCATTATTACAGCCTATCATCATTTATAAATAAAATACTGATAAAGGAAAAAATTCTCCATTTAACATTCACCTGATAGATTGTGTAAACAGAGACTGCTTTTGTTCATTTCCTGGCCTCCCAGACCCAAATAAACACATAGAAGCTATATTAATTGCAGCACTGCTTGGCCAATAGCGTAGGTGTATTTCTAGTTAGCTCTTACATATTAAATTAACCCATCTCTACTAGTCTCTGTATCACCATGAGACTGTGGCCTACCAGCAAAGTTCCAGCGTTGGTCTTCTTACATGGCATCTCTTTGACCTGCCTACTCTCTCTCTGTATCTCTGTTCAGGTTTCCTCCCTGGCTTTAGTCTGCTAAGCCATTGACCAAAACAGCTTTATTTATCACCAATAAAAGCAACAAATAGATACACAAAGGCAGTCCATATCAAGATTGTCAGCTGTAGTTCATTTAAAGACATTCTTTGTTCAAAGAGAGCATCTTTGATATTTGCAGGAGAAATCAAAAGTTAGCTTCCAAAACCTCTGAAAACTGTCCTCTTCTCACGTCTCAGCAAAAACAAAAGTGAATGAAAGTACTCTAAAAGTAGTTTTCTGTTATATTGGTATTAGAGCCAATTTCACCAATGGATTCTGAAGATAGTCTCAAATTTCATAAGGGTATAATTCATATTCATTTTTCAATGTTAGCTTAGATATTTTATCAAGGCCTTTACCAATTCAATTAGTAGATTCTACAGGCTATATATAAACCTTGTTTGTACATTTTAAGAGCTCTAAATCTGTTCTATATCATTTGAGAATTATTTCCTAATCTTTCACCTTTTTTGCCACTAAAGCAGAATATGTCTTTTTTATTGAGATTCTATTTTGAAATGTTCATTAGGGGTCTAATGTCTATCAGTATCTGCCATATCTTGCTTTGATGTTCTTTTGCCTTTCAACTTTCATTTTTCTCAACTCAAATCTCCTGAATTTTCACTCATAACTTATTCTTTAAGGACCTGAAGGATGACAAAACCACTTTTAGAAAGAGCCAGGTCAGTAATAGAAGGTATTTTTTTGTACAATTCTCTATCATGCATAACAGAACAAAATGGGAAACAAGAGGAAGCAAAGTAGAGCTGTGTGAAATTGCTCATTTATTCTTCTCAAATAGTTTTGGGTTTTCATGGACGTGCTGAAAAGTTCACAAATTGTATGCCAATGAGATGAATATTTGTTTTCCAAGTTTTCATCAAAACTTCTGTCTTTCAGTGCATGTTTTATATGCATGAGACATCCTGTTCCCGTGTGTAACTGGTAGAGCCTGTTTGTTCACAGGCATGAAAATGGAAATGAGACATGAAATGTGCTCCAGTTGCCTGACTGGATAAGAAAAAATGCAAATTGTGTTGTGTGCCAGGAATCCACACTAATGTTCAGCTGGGCAGGTGTTTTTATTCACTTTCATAATTCCAATCAGAACCTATGGAATTTAAAGAGTTTTCTAACAGGTAATTTCAGTTTGAATGAAATCAAAACCTTCCTGGTTAGCTTTATCAGAAGAGGTTAACATAATGTCAGACCCCTTTACCTTTAATCACAATAGGAAAAAAATAATAACACATGGCAAGATATTTGGGGCATTCTACAATATTCTAAATTCCATATGTACTATTTTCTCTTGGTGATAATATAATAATTCATTCATTTCCTGTTTCAGATTTTAATTTTCTAAATGAGCAACTGTAAATGCGGTAGTCCCTTAATGGATCAGCAATATGACAACAAGTTTGTTATCTGCTAGCTTGAAATACCATGTAAAGGGTACATTGAAATTGGTTTTCCTCTGTGTGCTTTAAATGATATTAAAGCATTCCTTAATTTGTAGGAGGCAAATTGTTCTATCATAAAGCTCTGACAGAGGCATTTGTAAGATAGTAGCTTAAAGTAAAATGCCATTAAGACCTCCAAATTGTGGAAAAGGTTTCCTTCCTTCTTTTCTTCTGTCTCTCCTTCCTTCCTTTCTTCCTTCCTTCTGTCCATTCTTCTTCTCTTCCTTCCATTTTTCCTTATTTCCTTCCTTCCTCCCTTCTTTTTTGTCTGTCTGTCTTCTTTCCCTTCTTTTCTCCTTCCCTTCCTCTTCTCCATCTCTTTCTTCCTTCATTCCTTTCTTTCTATTGTTTTTTTTTTACTTTTATTTTCTTCCTCTAGAAGTTCTCTCTGTGTCCTAGTGACTGGATAGGTGTTTATGCTTCTTTGGTAGTGCTATGCCCAAATCCGCGAAGTCCCACTAAGGCCAACAAGAATACTGAGCCCTGTATGTAAAAGCAAAGAGCTTTTATTATAATTAAGTTTGCAAACTTGGTCTCTTCACATGTCCAACATATTGGAATAAATGGAGAGCCCCAAGATCAGTTAGAATTGGGTTTTTATAGTAGTAAAGGTGGGGGTGAGGGGTGTCTGCGGTTTTAAGACCTCTGATTGGCTGACATTCGTCTATGGCTGTCCTGGTGAGTGTGTTCTGCCATGTTTTCCTATCTACAGGTGTTGGAAATTTAGGCATTTCCTTTGAACTGTCTGTTCTTGGGTGGAGGTTGGGTATTCACAGCTTGTGGTTCCTCCTACAACCAGGCATTGCCTCAGGGTAAACTGAGACTCAGGCTTCCCTTTAAATTTATTGATGGCTGAGTTCTACTCTAGCAGGTGATAATGATTGGAAGTAAATAACTTCCTTTGGGTGACTTGCCCATACTTAGCTTATCATGGCTGTCCCCCACAGATAGCATGTGGAATGCCTTTCTGAAACAAGCAATATAGTTGGACAATCACTGAAACAAGATACACGAAACTGAATATGGAGAGTCATAGGAGTTCAACACCCACTCCTAGAACCTTAAGTGTGTCGATGTCTAGTGCGTAGGGGTCCTTGGGTAAGGGTCGCGAAAAAACCAGGACACGGATGCAGAGCAGAAACAGAATTTGCAACTGCATGCTGTGCTTTATTAGCAGAGGCATTTTAATACACTTGGCTCAACAAGGAAGTGAATTTCGATACACTCACAAAAGAAGGGTTACCATAACAAAATAAGAGTTGCCATAAGGGTTACCATAACAAGATAAAGGTTACCATAGTAAGATAAGAGTTACCATAAACATTACCATAGTATAAGAAGAATGTTTCTGTTACACAAGTAAAAACAAGGAACTGAGGAACTAAAAAGTACATTGGGTGATAGCCACACAATGGTTCCTAGAGACATAAGAGTCATTAATCTAATCTTAACCCTTCAGGACATTATGCAAATCTTCTGGAACATAGCAACGTTCCTAGCAAGCATGCACAATGGTGTTACTTCCTCAACTTCATGGTATCTGTAACTTGTGAGTTTATCTGGATGAAGCAATCATAACTTGGCCTAGGACAAAGCAACTATTTAGGGCTGTGGTCGCAAGAATATCAATAACGTTTGCAGAAATACCTTCAGGTGAAGTAGTTACAAAGGTCTCCAGAGACATTATCTCAATGTCCTAGATCTAATCTGAGCTANGCAACTATTTAGGGCTGTGGTCGCAAGAATATCAATAACGTTTGCAGAAATACCTTCAGGTGAAGTAGTTACAAAGGTCTCCAGAGACATTATCTCAATGTCCTAGATCTAATCTGAGCTATTCAAACTATTGGAGCAAAGCAGTTCGTTATGTTCTGTGCTGCACGGCAGCCACTTCCTTAAACTCTGTGGTTATGGAAACTTGTTTCAAGAGAACAGGGAAGAAGACCTTTGCCTTCCTCTCAGCCCCTGGCTTGCCATAGCTAACCTGTGTCTCCACCACAGTCCTCGACTCACCCCAGAGCCAGGGCAGCTTTTTCCCTGCAAGTTAAAACACAGACTCTTAATGTTCACAAAGTGTACTTCCATGTGTCTAGTAAGTCAGGAATTCTTTAGACCCCAAGTCAAGAGGATTCATCATTGAGGAATGACTGTTTACTGGCCTTGTCTAATGCTACTTTTTCCTTCCTGCAGGAAGATAGCTCAGTCTTGTATTCATGCATTGATTCTTCTGGTAACATCCCCCAACCAAGGATCCCTCAAGTGTTATGTCATTATAACAAATAATACCCTTATTTCTCATAAATTATCAAGGGATGAGGAGGGTTTCTGTGATAGATACTCCAATTGGGACATCACAAAAGTCTTAAGGGATCTGTTTTATAACCAATATGTGTATATTTGACTAGTTCATAGTGCCATTGAATTATGAAAATGTTTGTATTTTTTAATGAATAAAGAACACAGCTTCCTTCCTTGGCAGTTTAAAATTCAGTAGTAATTTAGATTAGGTGACAAGATAAGTGGTCTACAAAAGATATTGTAGGTGGCATCTTACTTAGCTATGGAAAAATTAGAGAGTCTACTCTGGATAAAAAAAAAATAATTAGCAGCAGTGTGGAAATTAAGGTAAAGAAAGGGTAAAATTCAAGGATTTCCAATAGAAAACATCATCAGAGAGACTCAGGAGAAAACTACAATATAGATAATGAGGACAGCAAATCGTGTGCCCTGACATTGCTTTATGGTGTGAAGATAACAGTGATGAGAGGTAACTGGGAAAAAGTGCCAATTCATGAAAAGGCAGAGGAATGATAATGAAAGCATGCACTTCATCTTGACACTTTTGGGTAAGGAGAAACTTAATTATAAGATTCATCACAAGTGAGAACTGTGAAAAACCTGAGAGTTTTAAGCCACTTTAGTAAAATACAAACCCCAATTTCATCCTGCATATAACCATTATGGTAATGAAATATTGGTTCTTAGCTGGGAAGATGACTCAGTATGGAAAAACTTGCCGCACAAGTATAGGTAGTGACTTTCACATCCCCAGAATCCACATAAAAGACCATGCCTCTATTTGCAATGTAGAAAAAGGTTGTAGGAAGACACCAAACATCAAACTCACATCTCCACCCAGATGCGCACACAGGCATATGCATGTTCCCATATGCAAGTACTCACACATGTAAACAGACACACACACACACACACACACATATACATGAAGGCTCACCACACATACACAGAAATGCAAGAAACATTAGTTCTTTTAATCTACACTCATAGGACTGATTTATGGAGGCAATAAATGACAGTTGAGAAAAACCTCTTGACTTCCTCTGCATTCATTCCTGTGATTTGAATTGACAAGCAAACCTTTCGAATTTTTAATTAGTTTAAAACATTAATATCACATTTCATTAATATATATTACTACAGAATATAAAGTATTCTGAATATATGGAACTTCTGTTATTTATTGAATTATGACAAAATGATTTCTCAGAGGAAGCCATCTAGAGAGTACAAACTAGCAGATAGCACACTTCCTGTGGATGATGGCTGCTTGGGTTGAACAACATAATAATATTTTTCTTGATTTGAACTCATTTGAGTTATAACAATTAAGAAGGTTAAAATTTTATGTGAATAGCAGATGACATTATTGGACCAAAGAAATGACCGTTGAAAGAAGAAGATGGATAAACGTGAAAGGAACAAGATTCAGTAATTTATTATTTCATACAATGCAGATGCTACAGAGCATTATGTGGAATGTGGAATGGAACAAATGAGTCAGCTATACAAATCTCAGTGACTGATAGCAGAATATGAGCACTTGCTCTTTGCTACTCTTTGGTAACATGGGATACAAGTGCGGTTTACCTATACTCGTCAGGCTACACAGAATATACAAACTGTTCATGCTTTATTGGCAAATCTGAAAGACAATGAGGAATAAAGACTAAGTGGCTAAAATTTCCTGAAGTTTAATAGTCTGGACTTTTAATTAAAAAGTACAACCTTGGTTTAGAGAAAACCATTTCTGGCCCCGCTTCTTATCATTTTTAGTAACATTTCTAACAAGCTATATCTTTGTGGTCCTCAACCTTTATCAGGACAGCGTGAAAAGATCTGGAAATTACACAGCTGTATCTGGCAAAACATACATTACTTTCAGATGTGTGTGCGTTATGGTCTATCAATTAAATGCATTTTTCTATTTAACACAGACTCTTCTAATTCAACTTTTTCAGGCAATCAAACAGGAATGTGAAGCCCCATTTCTTTAAAAGGCTGAAAAGATGACACTTTTAGTCAAAGTGGTACCTAAACTTTACCGGACTAATGAATTGAGACCATTTCATAGGAATTTTCTTCTTGCCCCATTTATTTAATACTGTACAGAAAAAGCTGTACACTTTTTGGCTTCATGGAGAAAGGAACTGTGAGGTATATATTTATCCATAGCTCAGTGCCATAGTGGATTCATTAATTGCCCTTCTTATTATGCAATGGTACTTTCTGAGAACTTTGCTTATAGCTTATCAATCATCTCAATGATATTTATGAAGTGTGCTTCATGTGACCATCTCAGGGAGCTATGCAGACATTAAAGAAATGGAGACATTATAAATATTTAAAAGGCTAAATCAAACAAATATGCTTTATAATTCAGCCTTACAAATCAACAGTAAGTGTGCAGTCCTCATGCACAAAGAGTGGAAACCGGAGCAGAACAGAAGGGGACAGGAGGATTTGTGATCTTTTAGAATTAGACTGAAGAGTGGCAGGTGAATGTCATGGACTATACATTGTGACAGAGGCACCTCTGCAATCTGGAAATCGTTATGTAACACATTTGCACAGTTGCACAGAAGGAAAATGAAATTGTGTATCTTATAGCATATGGGGAGGTGGGGACTTTACAATTATTCTAAGGTCAAAAACTCGACTTTTAGAACAAAGCAAATCAGTTCTTTAAGGTTACCAGCATAGATTACATATCAAACATTTAGCCCAGACAACCAATCAGTAGAAGTCCAATTTTATCTGTAATAAATTCAGGGAAAATTTGAAGACATCCATGCTTGAATATCACACAGACAATTATGCAAAACATCAAGCAGCTTCATAGGTCTGCAGGGACTCCAAAGAATATCTGAGTGTCATCTGCATACATACAACCCTGCAGGCCACTGCATTGAATAATGCTGTTCACTAAAAGTATCTAAATATAAAGCCAAATAGGATTTCAAACAAGCCTCGGGGGAATCTAAAAGTAACTCAGTAAGGCGCAAACCATTCCCCAAAGGAACAAATTGTAAGATGAATATAGAGTTGAAGAAACTATAGGATGCCACCAATGCTAACTCAAGAAAATGCAAAAGTAGTCTTGCTACCCGCCAAAAGCTTAGGAAGCAGTGTTCAAACTAGATACAAAGCCTTAAAATGCAAAAAATAAATAAATAAAAATGAAAACAGACATTCAACCAATAAAATGCTCATGGACATTGTGTTCTAATCTAAGCCCAGAACACGTGGTGTGCATTTCTAACACAAAATGTTTGAATGACAGCATAGCAAAATGTCAATATTTATGATCCCTTTTCTGATGCTCTATAAAAATTTTAAATGCCTGATAAAGACAGAAGTAGAAACATGAAACACAGTTAATTGTCCAACTGAATTAGTTCCATTAACTTATAATTTTTTCTCTATGCCCTTGGAAAAGTTATTCTATGATGTACTTTGTCATATATTCATATATATGTGAATATATACATATGTGTGCATATTTATATATGCCAAAGAATATCATATATATACATATACACATATGTATATATACATATATATGTGCAGATAGACAGATAAAGTCATACTTGTATTTGACATATCTAGTAATCTACTTGATGAAATTTTCTCTGTAAAGAATTGAGAAGTCTTAAAGGAAAAAAGGTAATGTATCCATTATATTGGTATTACCACTCACTCTACACTACTGCAAAAATTATGTGTAATCTTTCTTTTCACATGCAAAATCAAATATAAATTATCTTTTACAGCTTACTTATAATATGTGTCTCTCATACTCTAAATATACAAAATTGGCCAGGCAAAATAATGACGGTAGCAAATGGAGAAACTGGTAGAGAAGAATTGATTCAAGATTACTACAACTAGAGGAAACTGAATAGGCACCAAATTGCCAGACAAAAATACTTTAAATGCTGGGCCAGCTAATGGAAAGGTACTAGAGGAAGTTAGGGGTGAGGATGATCTACCATCAGGCTACCTGTGATTGCTGATTGACATTGATAACTTATCCATTATAAAAGTTAGCCTTCTACCCTTCCAGGAACTAGAACATAGCTATTTTCCTTGATTCTCACTTTCCAAAGGAGTGGCTTCTAATCCCTGACAAAGATTTTCCTGGATTTTAAAACTGATAAGAACCAAGAAAAAATTCAACATATCTAAGGAGCAGAGAAAATTGCAAATTTTCTAAAGAAAGTGATACGAGAAACGAAGTTGGTACAAGGCCAGCAAAAGTTCAATCAGATTGCAGCCACGAAAGTTATCCTGGCCCGCCAGAGGCATCTGTCAGATAGCAACCCAGAATTCTTCCAGAATTTTCTCTCTTAACTTGAAAAGACCTGGAAGGATTTCAACTAAACTCTTGAATAGAAATTATCAATTTCCATAGCAGATTAATAAACCATCATTATATATGACAGAATAATAGAAGGAAATAAATGGAAACAAGAACATTGTTGATACAGCAGAGCAAAGTCATATTCAACAAGCAACATGATGATGACAATGAAAAGTGGGTTGAGCTCAAGACCTGGTAACACTGATGATACAAAATGGTGATGACTAAGGTTATGAACCTCTAGTCAGTAATCATGGGTAAAATAATTTAGCATTTTAGGACTCTTTGATATTTCAGCAATCAGGTCAGTGAATATAGGAGAGTAGGCATTCTTATATTGTAAAAGGAAATAATTGTTGACCACAATCAGTTTTAAATGAAAATCACCATAGCCAATGGGGAAAAAATGAAAACTACCAGACTGATTGTTTTTACGCTGGATTCTTTGTAATAAAATATTCATATCTATATGCTCTGAGGAGTTTGGCAGAACACATCTCAATTAGCATACCTCAGTGCTTCTGTTTGATGAATACCAGATTAGAAATTTAAGCAAGATAATGGCAAAAGATCTTTCACAATCAACAAAGGCTGTCACTGTGAGCAAGCTGACATGTCTTACTTTTTTTCCTAGAAGCAGGGGTTGCCTGGAAGATCCCTACCTCGCTGCAACCTCTCCCAAAGACAGGTACCCATGCCTCTTCCTAGTGAAAACTCAATCCTGCTTTTAACCACTTTGTGCAATTTCATTCTAAAAGAAAAACTTAAACTTATTTGGTGCTTTTTCTGAAGTCACTGCAGGTAGTTAACAGTTTGGCTAAAAATAATTAAGCTAATTTGTTAATATGAAACTTAAACTCCCTCAGATAGAACACTGTGTTCACAGGATGAAAGAGATTGTCTAAGTGGAAGGTTCTCCGGGGAGGCTTGGAGCCAGTCTCAGCATGATGTGTTTTATTTTCTACTATAATTCTTCACACTTCTGTAAAATTGTTGGAAGCCTGTACATCTGTGGGTCGTTCTGCTTACTCTCTCTTCTGTCCCTGGTCCCTACTGGGACTACCTCCAGTCATTCTTAAGCAGATACCCTACAGCTAGCTCAGAGCATTAACACAGTGCACAGTGAACTGAATATATTATGACAGATGCCTCTAGAAGGGTCGACCATGGTATAAACAGAAGACAATAACTGCACTTGTCACTAACTAAGATAAAGATGAGCCTAATTCCAAGGAACAGGCACAGGGGAAAGGCCCGCTCATTTATGTTAGTCCTATTTATCCTTCTGAAGTATCTGCATTAAATTGTCTAGCCTTCCTTAGAGATAGATGTAGGTCAGTAAATGGAAAAGTATTGAGTATTCAAATAGTACCTTAGTTAACATATGACCCAACTTCCTGATTGATATTGCCACAAGTCTCAATTAGGCTCCAGTACTGACAACCATGTGTACAAATATATTTATATGCATTAGATTTATTTGCTAATCTTTTCTGTTAGTGTATATTTATTGCCCACTTCTTCTTATAGGCAGCCCTTATTATACCCAGGGAGAATACAAATCCAATTCCTTTATCCATTCAGCAAATGGAATAAAACAGTAAAACAATTCTATCAAAGTAATTATTACAAAATTTTTATTGTAAATTATGGCAGAAATGTTCCTGTTTTAAGAGATTTAATGTTTATTTTTGAGATGTAAATATTTTCTTTTGTATACATGTGTTTTTTTAACTAATCCAACTTTGCAGCAATAAACAAACAAGCTGCAGTTCTTAATTGATCCATCATCAAGCAGCTAAGTAACAACAATATTTCCAGAAGGACTCTGTAGCTCTGAGTGTCAGTGTATCTGTCCACACTAGTAAATATGTGGTATCCAACTATCTTCAAAATTATGCCCACACAGAAAAAAACAATAGATTTTTACATTACATTTTTTATAGCAAGCAAAATAGTAGGCAACATGCAATGACTGCAGTAAAAGTAATTACTATAGTGTTTTCAGGAATCTTTATAATAGGTTACATTTATACCGAAAGAGGCCATTTTCTAGTTACAAAGAATCGTAATAAAGTTACAATTTCACCAACTTCTAAAATAAAAATGAGATAGTTTAAAAACTGAAATTAGATTTTTCTATACAATATATTCTGATTATGATTTCTCCTACCTCAACTCGTGGCAGATCATCCCCACTTCCCAAACCCCCAAATTCACAAGCTTTCTTCGTTTCTCTCCTTAGAAAACAGACATCCATCTAAAAATAATAATGGTGAACTAAAATAAACAGAATGAGATAAAACAAATAAACAAATGGGGGGAATGAAACAGAGCAGAAGCATATGCAAACACTAAGAAACACACACATTAAACAAAATCAGAAACCATAACATATAAGCAAAAGATCTGTAATAGAAAAGAAAAGCCCAGACAAAGCATTATGAAACTAGAAACTTGAAAAAAGTACCACTGAGTTCATTATGTGTTGGCCACTTACTGTTGATCAAGGTGCCTGTCCTTAAATGTGTTTTGTAGACACAGCGAGAGTCTTTGTTGAAAACGATTTTTCCCTTAGTGAGAAGTTATCAATTGAAGATAGCTTATGGTTTAGGATTGAAGGCTGCGTCTACTTCCTCTCTCAGCATTAGGATACCATCTATCTTATAATTGTGTAAGCCCTGTGCATGCCACCACAGTTTCTGTAGGTTCATAAGTCCATCAGTCCTATTGTCATCCATCCCCACTGGCTCTTACACTTTCTGCCTCCTCGTCAATAGAGTCCAGTGGGAAGGATTTGTTGAAGACAATCTATTTAATACTGAGTATTTCCAGGTGCCTCGCTCTCTGCACGTTGTCCATTTGTGGATGTCTCTATTTGTTCCCATCAGGAGGAAGTGTCTCTGATGATGGCTTAGCAGAGCACTCATCTATGACTATAGCAGAATGTTGTTAGGAGCCATTTTATTACTTTGTTCCTTTCGCAGAATTGTAATATTGGTGTTGCCCCTAGGTCCATTCCATAGCTAGTCTTGGGCTCTTGGTCACCCAAACAGTAACATGCATTGGTTACATCTAATGGACTATGCTTAAAAACCAATTGGACAGTAGCTGGTTACTTTCACAACTTTGGCACGACTGTTGCACCAGCCTATATCTTGCAGGCAGGTTACAGTTGTAAATAGAAAGGTTTTTAGCTGCTTTGGTGTTTACCTTTCTCCCCTGGAAGTGTGCAGAGTACCTACCAGTACCATGAAAACTAGTTAGTTAGGGTGAAGGCACTAGATAGATACCAGCTCAGCTTCTCATTGTTCAGTGAGTTAAAGTAGGCTTTGTCTTCAGCAATAGACCCTTACTGTCAATTTTTTTGAGAATGACAAATAGTCTTTGAAATAGTCTGTGTTGCTTGATTTGTTACATGGGGCACTTTAGCTAATAGTTCAGCTATAACCCATTCTTGGAACTGGAAGTATCATTTGTTGGCAAGAGATGTCTAATTGGAATTTTGTTTCTCCAGTTACTTGGTGACTCCTTTTAGGTTTTAATCATATATGTATATATTTAAAGAAGTTTCCACTGTAGTAGAGTTCCATGCCACCTCTAAAATGCCCCTTAATTTTAGCTGTCCCTTCCATATTGCCTCCTTTCCACTCCTCTTCCTTTACCTTCCCCACTTGATTCTCCCATTCCACTTCTCCTCATCCCATTCATTTTAAACTAACTATTCTATTTCCCCTTGTATAGAGATCATTCCCTTCCCTCTAATCCCTTACTCTATACCTAACCTCTATTATTCCATGAATTATAACTTGCTTATTGAAGACTTAATAGCAAAGATCTCTATATAAGTGAAAAAGTATATTAATATTTTGGGGCTGGTTTATCTCATTCAGGATGATTTTTTTCTAGCTCCTTCCATTTACCTGCCAATTTCATGATTTTTCAATACAGTAGAGCAATACTCCACTTTGTAAATGTACTACATTTTCCTTACCCATCTATCCAGTGATGGACATCCAGGCTGTTTACAATTTCTGGATATTATGCATAGAGTAGCAATGAACATGATTGATTAAGTTTCCCTATAGTTGAATATATAGTCTTTTGGGTATATATTCAAGAGTGGTATTTTTGGATCTTCAGGAAAATCTCTTCCCATCTTTCTGAGAAACCATCACACTGATTACCACAATAGGGCTGCAAAAGTTTTCACTCCCACAAACACTGAATGAATGTTCCCCCGACCCCACATAATCACCACCATCAACTGTCATTTGTTTTATCAATCCAGGATACTCTGATTAGTTTTAGATTAAATCTCAATGTAGTTTTGATTTACATATTCCTGGTGACTAAGGATGTTGAACATTTCTCTAAGTATCTCTCAGTTAATTGTGTTTCCTACTTTAAGATTTTTATTTAAATCTGTACACATTTTTCAATTTGGTTGTTTTCTTAATGATCAGTGTGTTGTTTTTGTTTAGTTTTGAGTTCTTTCTATATTTTGGATTTCAGTTATCTATAAGATGTAGAGTTGCTAAAAAATATCTTCCTTTCTATAAAATGTTGCTTTTTCCAATTGAAGGTGTCCTTAGATTTGCAGAAGCTTTTCAGATTTTTGAGCTCACATTTATTAATAGTTGTTCTTGGAGCCTGTGATAGAAATGCTCTGTTCAGAAAGCCTTTTCCTGTATCAATGAGTTCAAGGCTATTCTTCACTTTCTCTTCCATCAGGTTCAGTATATCTGCTTTTATGTTGATGTCTTTGATCCATTGGGAGTTGAGTTTTGTACATGGTGATAGGTATCTAATAAAAATGATATTCTTATACTTTATACTCTAAGAATGTGAAAGTTTAAAAGGAACAATTAAATGTTCCTGCAAAAATTTCCATACTAAAATCAAAATTATCTGCCTCATGGAACCTGACTAAAGTGGAGCTCAAATGTTAAAGACATCATGATCAAAATATCTCCTTTATTAATTATTATTATTGACTGTAGTATATATACCTCACCTTAGTATATTAATTATAAATGCTAAAGATAATATGGATGGTAGTAGTTTCAAGATTTTTACTAGTTATTATAGATAGTGACATGATAATAAGGGCAACCATTTTATCATTTAACAAGTAAAGCATCAATATCAAATAATATTGATATTTGTAAACAAGTGGTTTCTTTAAACCCCCTAAACCAATTTGTCTATCATATCTTGATTAATCACTGTAGAAAATTTTACTTTAAATTTTAAATTTATCAAAAATTAATAATCAAGATCAGCTAAATAGGGATCTAGCCCATTGGTAGCATTCTTTCTGAGCATGCATGAGGCTATGGGGTAAATAGCTTTATTAAAGTTCTCGCATTTCATCCATTTTTTAATATTTATTGACTCTACATTTTCTCTGCTCTCCTCTCTACCTCTCCCCTCCCCTTCAACCCTCTCCTAAGGTCCCCATGCTCCCAATTTACT
>LOEQ01002883.1:231180-241852 GCA_001685075.1 Bramus lutescens | reverse complement strand
TCTTAGGGTCCTCTTTGTTGTCTAGGTTCTCTGGGATTGTGATTTGTGGGCTGGTTTTCTTTGCTTTATGTTTAAAGACCACTTATGAGTGAGTACATGTGATAATTGTCTTTCTGGGTCTTGGTTACCTCACTCAAATTCAAACAGAATACCAATTAGGAAATGCTTTGGAATTAACTAGCAGTCGTTGTTTGGTGCTGTACTAAAATGGAGGTTATTGTAATACAATGTAATATGTAAGAAGTAAGAGAGCTTAGCATCTGTCCTTAAAAATTAAAATTCTAGAAGTCATAGGGTATTTGAAAATATACGCTACTATTTACTTTTGTCTCAGCCAACCCATTTCTGAGCTAATGAAGAAAGTAAATAATTTGCTTATAACCGAGAGAGAGAGAGAGAGATAAATAGACACAGAGAAAGAAACACAGACAGAATGAGAGAAAAAGAGCACAACAGAGAACTTCAAAAGTAAATACAAAAATTAAGCCATGATTAGAGCATAAAAGTTTCTAAAGTTAAAAATGACCACAACTAGTAATATGATTAGAAAAGTCTTCAGAAAAGAAATAATTAGAATTGCCCGAGTTCCCAAATATTGTCAAAGAACTAAGGGGGTAATTATTAATTTTTAATACTGAAAATCTTGGCTTCATTTTTGGAGCCAATTAACTATAGAAAGGATCTTATGAATATTTTTGTTTATTTTACCATAGAGAAAAAAATAACTGTCAAGGTGAATACAAAAGCTACACAACTATCTTCACAAGGAAATTTTAAAAAAATCGCATGAGATCTTATCAAAAATATGATATTATTCACAATTAATAATGAAACACTAAGCTCCAAATAACAAAAGGAAATAAAAATGACTACCCACAATATAATATTTGAATTCATCATTGATCAAACTAGGCTAACGACGATTGAAATAATGATCATTCATTCTGCAAAATATTGAAGTCTACACAACTCAATTCCTTAAGGATTTTTAACATTAGCAATCAATTAGTGATAAAATACACATTTGGACAGTGTCTGCAGTACCCAATGCAAGATTATTTATAGAAATTAAATTACATATTATACATAAACAAATCTCCTATTTGGAGGTTGACGTGAAGAAAACATTATCAAGGCCTGGTGGTGCAGGTCTGTTTGAAACATTAAGGCAACCTTGATCTACAGATTGGTTTCAAGACCAGCAGGGGCACCTTGATAAGACCAAAGAAAAGTAAGGAGATAGATAGAATAGATAGAATATAGCTCAGTAGCATACACAAGACCCAAGGCTCAATTCCAATACTGCAGAAAGAGGGAGAAAATACACTCAAATTTTACATTATGGCTTCAACTATATTAGTAAGAGTGTGTAAAAACTATAAATTAAAAACTTAAAATATATACAGTAGGCTTGCAAACATTCATTAAATCTTGTGTTTAGCTATTTTAAAATATGTAAAGCTATGTCCTAACAAAGTAAGATCTGAGTAGATATGTTTACTTACTATATTTTTATTCCTAAAACTTTTATCAATTGTGTTTTTGAAAAGATGTAAAATAAAGGAATAAAGAAAATAAAGTTAAGAAATTTTATAAATCTTAGTTTTAAAAAACAATGTATATTTAGTGAAATGTATTGAATTTTTTAACAGGGTATTGAATTGAAATGTACTGAGAATTAAATTGGCTGAATATAATTGAAATACTAAATCCAAATTAAAGTCAGTTATGGTGGTAACCTGAAAAGCTTTGACATGCCATTGCAGTGCAGAGGAACTTATGACCTCTGTATCTGTTTCATGCTCACCATGGTTCTAAAAAGGGGGTCACTGAATCAATGTAAAATACAATTGCATCATTCCCAGTATCCCCTCAAACCTCAGAAAATTTTGTCTGCATTTACTTTCAGATGTGTGAGCTCACGACACAAGACAGAATAGCTCATGCAGATTTTCTAAGATCCTGCATTTGAATAATGGCAGTGTGTGGGCAATGGGATATTTTCCACTCGTTATTCAGAAGTCTCAGCACTTCAGGCTCTTTTTTGTACAGGGCCTAAGGCATTTGAAAATATATGAATAGTATTCAGTATCTGTTAGCAAGAAATATTACCATATCTCTATGTGAGCTCCTTTCCATGTTAATATTTTATAGAGAAACATTAAATATTGGCTGGTAGATAAATATGCAGCCAAATATATATGAAATTTCACTTACACTTTATCACAAAGTCCATCGTTGAAAACATAAAGGGTTTATGAGCAAATTAATTTCCCACTTGAAGAATGTTTATTTATCTGAGCCATATACTAATCAAAAACTTTGGCATAGCCAAGAATATTAACTATATGCACAACTATATGTATATGAGTCAGTTGCATTAGCAATACTGTAACATGAGGGGGCCTGCTTGTTCGGGTTTCTGTACCGCCCAGTATCCCACAGCCAGCATGCCCCAAAGAAAGTCACACAAAGATCTCCATAATTTATAAAACCGATTGGCCCATTAGCTCAGTCTTCTTATTAGCTCTTGTAGCTTATAGTAACCCATTTTTCTGTTCTATATTAGTCATGTGGCTCAGCACCTTTTTCAGCATGGCAGGTTACATGTTGCCTCTTTGGTAGTCTGGGCTGGACTGTGAGGAATGGGCTTCCTCCTTTCCAGCATTCTCCTGTTCTCATCTACTTCCTGTCTGGCTGACCCGCCTATACTTCCTGCCTGGCCAATCAGCATTTTATTAAAATACATGATTGACAGAATACAGACAATTCTCCCACAACACAATACCCATCATCTCTTAGCATGAAGAAAATATTAATCCATTATAGAATTCTAAGCCCTTCTAGTCAAATAGACATGAACAGCTAATGTTGTCAACACAATGCAAATGATCTACTAAACACATTGATGCCTGCTTCATAACAATGAGAAAGATGTCACTCTGGAAAAATATTAACACTTCATCCAGAAGTTGTGTAGATGGTAGGCTTTTCTCTGTCTTGCCTGGTCCCACTGGACCAGTTTTTCTCCACCCACTGGTACACTCACTAGTTCGTTCCCGCAACAGCTTACAAAAAAACCGCTCTGAAAATTATTTTCAGTTACAATTGTTTGGCCAATGTCTTAGGCTTTTCCTGGATAGTTCTAAATATTAAATTAATCCATTTCTATTAGTCTGTGTATTGCCATGAGGCAGTGGCTTACCAGCGCAGCATGTTACTCCTTTAGTGGCTACATGGCATCCCCCCATCTTTATCTCTATCTCTGTTCTGATTTTCTGCCTAGCTTTACTCTGCTGAGCCAGTGGCCAAAACAGCTTTTATCAATCAATAAAAGCAACACATATATAGAAGGACATCCCACACAAAAGTTGGCTTAGGATCTACTTTTTTCAACATGTATCTTAAAGTTTACCTTAAGAATAAAAGACCAACAATATTAAAAATGAAGTATTTTCCTTCTTTTGTCTACAAAATAACATGAGCAGTGATTTATTTAAATGTTTAAATTTAACTCAGTCAAATTCTGGGTTTATAGCTAACTAAAAGAGCTTCTACATCACTATTGGTTTTGTATAGGTTTCTTTATAAGTACAGTACACATACCCAATGTAAATTTAGAGTTTCTCTATGGTGTTAATTTGGAGTCATCAATTTCTTCTGCTTTATGTTATATTTTACTAGTCAGTCTGGGTTAATGATAGTGGTAAATTATGTATCTTTTATATATAAACTTTATGATTATCTTACATATAATATATAATTTATTTAATCACATTAAAATAATAAGCTGTCTTGAAACTGAGAGGCTGAGGACCAGCTGTTATTTAGTCCCTGAGGCTGAGGTTTCAGCAGTAGGAGTGGTCCCACAATGCCCATATCACACTGGAGAGGCCGACAACCTAGTAATTGCCTACTCTAGACGACTGTGCACCTCTGCCTTCCCAATCTGATGTCTAAAATCTGTTCATGTCTCGGAGAGCCCTTTTATTTAGTCAGCCATGGAATCCTGCAAATTCTGGCTGTCATATCAGGGAAAGAAACAGTAACAGCTGCAGCAACAGGGTAACTCAACATGGCAACCAGCGGGAAGGCCAAAAAAGCCTCTTCGATCTGTGATAAACTTTTTATCTTGGCCGCTACTGAAAGGTGCTGATCACACTTGGGATTGGTCTTACGATAATTAATGTAATCAAGGCAAGTTTTCAGGTGAGGCTTACTACTCAGGTGATTCTAATCCGTGACAATCTGATATTAAAACCAGCAATTACACTATTTTACCTCTTTATGATAAGCATAACGGGGAGGAAAATGTATGAAAAAAATGATGAGTTGAGCCCCTTTCCCTGGCAAACTAGTGCAGAGAGGAGCAGCGACCACAGTTTTCTGTTACAACTTTCGAGCAAGGAATTTTCTCAGCGTTACCTGGGACTTGATAGTCTAAGAATGTGCAAGAGATTTTTCTCTGGGATAGGAGCCCATTAGCTCTCCTCGGAAGGCAAAGGAGGGTCTTTTATGGGAAAGCAGAAAGCTGTGAATGCAAAGCTCCTGCCAAAGCCTTCCAAAACTCTTTGGAAAACTGAAAATTCAGATACAATTCAATAAGGGTATGATTTTAGATGGTGTGGATGCTTCCTTTGGAGGTACTTTATACAGCAATTGCAAATTCCTTGGTGCCCAGGAACCAAAGAGTTTTGCAAGTGGCAGAGTTCCATTCAATTACTTCTATATTCTTATTCAGCATAGCGTATTCAGATACTTTTTGAGCATATGATCAGTTCCCAAAGCTTCTTCAAACGCTGGAATACTGAATTGGGTGTCCACTTTGACTGTAACCTTGATCCTTTGACTCTTCTCCTATTTGGTTCATTTTTTATTCTTTTTTCTTTTTTTTCCTTTTATAAACCAACATCACCTCTTTCTCCCCCCACCCCCTCCCCTTGCTGCTCCCCATCCACTCATCAGAGGGGCTAAGGCCTCCTTTGGGGAGTCAACAAACTCTGGCATACCAGGTTGAAGCAGGACCAAGTCCCTCCTCCCTGTATCGAGGCTGAGCAAGATGTTTGTTTCTTATCAGAATCTTGTTATCTGCCTCAAAAGTAACTTAGTATGCTACTCTTTCGCATATATCTGTATTTTTTTCATGACAATAATCACTTTTGATATTACTTTGTCCAAGGACTGATGGGTTTATGGCTTGTCTTATTTATCTGCTTATTTAAGTGTCTACAATATTTAAAGTAAGCAGTAAAACCATTAAATGCAAAACAGAAGCGAGCATATACTAGGAATTACGTAAGTCAGTGTGGTGGGTGCGTATAATTGTCAACTAGACACAGTTCTGAGTCATTAGATTAAGTTGGCCTGTGGATATGTCCATTGCAGAAACTTTCTCAATGCTGCTAGTTTATGTGGAAAAACCCAGACCAAAGTGGGTAGGCTCATTTCCTGGGCTTTGACTCTGGCCTGCACAAGTGCGGAGAGGGGCCTACGCCCAAATAGACATGGGCGAACTCATTTTTCTCTCTGCTTAATTGAGTACACGACTATTCCTTTGAGTTTTCAAGTCCATGCCTTGACTTCCACATGAAGGAGGTGCTGTAGCCTAGGATTAGGAGTCAAATAATCTGCTTCTTCCTTAAATTGCATTTGTGAGATTATTTTATCACAATGAAAAAAATGAAGCAAATACAACAAATATATTCAAGTAAAATATATGAATAATATAAGGGGATAATGAAATGGAGTATAAAACCAGAAGACTTTATCAAATACTAAGTTTATGTCAACATGAACTTTGCATTCCTGCCCAGTGGCTGTTTCAGAGGACATATTTTTCCAGCATTTCAGGGGAAGAATGAATAGAGTTAGCAGGACAAGGAATGGGGGCTCTGTGTTTTATAAATGTGATTAAGTGAGCTAAGCAAATATACATATTAATATGAATCCGCTTCTGCTGTGTTCAAAGGTGAATGAGTCCTGGTGAGTTTATATTTCCTGTGCTATATTACAGAATATATGTGGAATTCAAATGAGAAATGAATGTAGAAATATCATAAAATGTAAGGGATTGCATTTTCTTGCTTTCTGTAATGAAAGAAATAAAATATAAATTCTTCTGGAGTAGAAAGGAAAGCAATTTAAGATACTAATTAAATAGACTTCCACTGGTGTATTTTCCATTACCATCTGGTTCCTCTTAGTCTATGAATTTAGTCATGAAAACAGCAAGTAAGAGAGTTATCAGAAATAGGTCTTTTGTTGATCTTCTGATAGAGTGTATCCTGATGAAAATAGTGTTCTTTTTTAAATGTCACACATAATTGTGCATATCCAGAGTAAATGAGCCAGTAAATGGGCTGGCATTAATAATTACACTGACAGGCATGCAATTTCAAGTGTGGACTAATAACATGATTGATAATTTTCAGATAATTAAATTTAAAATTATAAAAGAACTTTAAACAAACGTGACTTGTAGTTTTTATGTTTAATCAAGCATATGCCAAATGTATGTTGATTTATTTCATCAGTAAATATTTTAAATAGACATGCTATGTAAAACAATTAAATGTGGAATATTAGTATTGTGGGGCATTATTCATCTTTATACATCAAAATGATGTTTTCATGTGTATAAGTACTTTACCTTTATTTTATTATTATCTAATACCTACATTTACTTGTGAATTATTTAAAACTTGACTTATAAAATCTTTTCTGAATCTTTATCAATATGAATTTCAAAACATGTCAACAAAAGGAAATTTAGAAACTAAAAGAAAAATAAAGAGGGGGCTAAAGAAAACCCTGGCGACAAGGAGAGAGAGAGAAGATGTGACTCCTAAAAGGAATATGGTGTTGTGGCTGGGACCTGCACACTGCAAAAGAACAGTAGAACAAAAGGAAAGCTAAATAAATTATAAGCTTTATTGAAAATTAACATAAAGCATTGAGTCCTCAATTGTGACAGACATCACACTAACAAAATTAATCCTGTAACTAGCTGGCTGTGGGGCACACATGAATTCTGTATTATATTTGCAGGGCTTTTGTAAATTTGAAAGTGTTTTAAAATAAAGTATATATTAACAACATTGGAGAAAAACTATCAGTTTAAGGCACATCATTAATCTGTACAATTACAAATCGAAAGTGAGTTGTTTTCAAACGGGTAAAGAGCATCAAAATCACTCTGACTGTGAATAGCATATGCATATATTAGAATTTTTAAAAAATTCTCAACATGACAGAGCATCTGGGTATAAGATGTCTCTGAAAACACACTATATATCAAGCAGCTCTCCAAGAGGACTAGTGATTAACCTTGCTGATACATGTACCAACTCTGCCCTGAGCTGGCTAATGGTGTAAGTCTGATAAAGAAAATTGATCCGTTTTCTGGCAAAAGAACAAACAAACAAAAAAAACTATACTTGTGATTGGTCTGGTGTAATGTGACTACACAACAGATGTGAGTTGGTAGCTTTTCAGCAGGTGGATTCAGTCACACCCAACTTTGCCATGAGTAAAATAAGAACGGTGATCAAGTGAAGTGACCCTATATGCAAGAAGAAAGAAAGAAAATCAATTCAAAAACGAAGCATGGATATTCTTAGACAAGAGAATGAAGGGAAAATAATGGACTGGGTCACAACCACAGTCTGCCTGTGCAAGAATTGCACATGATGGTAACATTCTCCTACGTTCTCTTCTGCACTGAAGTCATTTCCGATCACCTATATTAAATATATACCTTGTATCACCTTCCCCCCGATTAATCCTTCTTTTATAGAGTGAGTAGAATGTCTTATTATTATTAATAAGGTGCTTATTTTTCCAGCCAAAAGAACTCCTCCAGTCTCTTGCTTCAAGATTTCTGTGGCTACTAGGCATTCCTATTGCCTCAACTCTCTAGTTACTATAGTCTTAATTACCACTGGCATTAGTTGCTTCTTACCTCCTTGTGAACCTTACTATCTGAAGCACTGAGAAGAGAGAGTCCTACACCTCACCTGGGCAACAAAATAGAGCCTGCCTGAGCTGGCCCTGAGGGCATGAGAATAGGAGAGCAGGACATGCCTGTCATGTGCTGAGGGAAAGATTCTTCTCCTCTCCCCTCCCACCTGTAGCAGATGGGAGACCTGACCCAGCTCCTCACCAGTCACAGCATTCAGGAGAATGGGCCCTGTGACCCACCTGGGTGACACAGTAGAGTTAACCCTGTAGAAGGAGCATGTGAAAAGTACCCCCAATTGCCTGAAGTAGTTGGGAAAATTGGCTCTGATGCCAAAGAATGGGAAAGCTGTTCCAGCCACTCCCTGGCTGCAGCGGTCAGGAGGTCAAGCTCTGCACCTCACCAGGGCAGCACAGCAGAGCAGACACTGTTGGCGGAGGTGTGGGTAAGCCAGTTGCAACACTGCGGAAAGTGGACCCTAAACCTCGCCTGGACAGCACAATAGAGCTGGCCCTGAAAGTGTAAGTGTGGATCCTGAGGGATGAAATCAGGAGGTCTGGTCCTGTCCCTTGCTCACTGCTGCAAGGAGTGAACTAGCCAGGGCAATGCTAGAGAGCTCACCCTGGTGGTGAAAAGGGCAGGAGACCTGGTGGGATGATAAATCCTGCCAACTACCTAGGCCCTGAACCAGGATTATGAGATGATCCATCGCAACATCCTTCCCATTAATGTTCTGATGGAGAAAGTGATGGTGTCAGTCCTGCAGACCCAACGCAGGACCTCCGTGACACAAGGCAATAATGGGTATCCAAGAGGAGTTCCAGTGAAGACCCAGTATTGATATTAATAGTGTAGCAGAAACCAGAGTCATTGAACCAGATTAATGAGTCTTTGCAAAGAACATTTGCACATAAATATATATTGATAAAAGGATTTATTCACTATTTCACACTAGAGCTTCCATGAAGAGAATTTTCCTCTTTCTTTTCTTTTTCTTTTTCTTTCTTTTTATCTCTTAAATTTATTTTATTGGGGGAGTTGTAAATGCAGAGGATAGATATGAAATGATGAGGAATGAATGGGATTGAGAAGCATGGTGTGAGAGACACAAAAAGTAAATAAATAGAAATTTAAAAATATCTGGATGGGTGATGGTGGTGCACACCAATAATACCAGCACTCTGGGAAGCAGAACAAAGTAGATCTCTGTGAGTTCAAGGCCAATCTAATCAACAGAGTGAGCTCCAGGACAGTCAGAGATACACAGAGAACCTCTGGCTTGATAAACCAAACAAAACCAAAGCAAAACACAAAATACAAAAAAGATGTTTGTTAATAGAGAACCATAACTGTTCAGTGAACAGTGAAGGGACTGCAACGTACTCAGCCCTAAATGGGACATCTCTCAGAGAGAGAGAGAGAGAGAGAGAGAGAGAGAGAGAGACACACACACACACACCTCCTAAGACTCAAGGATCATTATGAAATAGAGGGTGGAAAGATGCTAAGAGCAAAAGGCAGTAGATGACTATAATGAAATGGTGTTTGCTGAACACGGCACCTGCAAACTTAGAGCACCTGTGAGAACATGTGCGAAATCTGCATAAGATGAAGTCAGACCAAGTAACAGCACAGGAAACAGAGACCAACATGAGTTCCATGTCTATCTACGGTGCTATTATCAACTGATGGCCAGTATTTTTTTTTTAACAATCCAGCCCCTGAGAAGTTTTCTATCATCTGTAGATGGCTCTACACCCCGTGCACATACTAGCAGCAATACGGGTATTTTAGTGCTTAGACAAGAAATGAATAACACATCAAATTGGGAGGGAATAGTGAAGGTGACACACTTAGAGGGACTTGTCAAGACACACTTTGCATGTATGAAGTTTTTAAACAATAAAAGAAAAAACTACATTATCCTTTAGATGCTAATTACTTTAGAAACAGCTCTCTGATAGATAAGTCCATATTATTAAATAAAAATTCACAAAGCTGAGAGCCCGTGTATTCAGTCCTTTTCAACAAAATCATTATAAGGATGTAATGATGGTGGTTGTATTTATTTCCTGATAAGCATGCCTATTTGAATTTTAAAGATTCCCAGTAAGAATAAAGAAAAAGAAATATTAAATACGTTATCAGCCATAGATCTGATCACAATAAATATGAATGTATTAATAAAAATTAAGAAACTATGTAAATTCCAGCCATGTGTTCTGTAGAAGACAATATGGAAGAGTAAAGAAGCTTGGAGTGAAAGGAAACATTCGCTACTTGCAGGAAGCAGTTTCAGTAGAAACATTTTCAAACACATTCTCTCAGCTTTCCTTAGCCAGCTGAACACTGATTTCCTTCAAATGGCAATTTGTCAAACTTAAAACTACATTTTCCAAGCTCCCTTGCGGTAGGTGTAGCCAATGAAGCATAAACTGTAGCTCCAAGGAAATCTCTTTAATAGAAGTTCACTCAGTTGGAAGGAAGACTCATTTTGCACTTCCTGCCATTTTCTCTCTCTGATGTCTGGAATGTGGATGTGAGCTGAAGGCAAAAATTAAAGCAGCATGCTCAAAGGGATATCAGAAGAGATAAGGCATTGTTTTGAGGTAATTGAGGGCTGCCATTTTTAGCCCTGTATGGCCTGGCTCCAGAATAAATAAACGGATGGATGGATGGATGGATGGATGGATGGATGGATGGATGGATGGATGG
>LOEQ01002883.1:195484-221959 GCA_001685075.1 Bramus lutescens | reverse complement strand
AACTTCTTTGCTGTTTGCTAAGCTGAAACACCTGTAATTAACTGACTTCCTTATTTAAATTCCTTACTGCTAATCTCAGTAAGTTTCCAATTGTCAGCTAAGTTACCATTTCTCATAAATGGCCAGGCTTAGGTCTGGATTTCTGGCTGTTAGGCCTTGGGACTGAATCGTTTGTCCCCATACTTTATGAAAAGTTGAACTCCATATTAATTTTGCTTTGACCCTCTTTACTTTTTGGCTCCTGACACAGCCTGTTGTGGTGTGATACATAAATACAAATTTGATATAGGAAAACATTAATGTTCATAAAAGATAAATATTTAACAGTCCTTTTCTGAACCATATTTCCAATAAAAGGGGGGAACACTGTTTATAAACAAGTTAGAGTTTCATTAAAGGAATAAGTACCATCTACTTTTAGTACTACATAGGAAATAAGCATGAAACTGATATATAAGATTTGAAGGCCAAAGACTGCATTAGGGGTGCTATGGTCAAGGAAAGCCTAGTAGAGAAGCATTGGTTTTTCTGAAAGACAAAGGAAAAAGAAAGTCTGTCCATGTGTTTCACTGAGACAGAATTTTGGCAAGTTGGACTTAAGGCAGAGCAAAGCACCTAAAGACAGCATATTCAAAGATGTGAGAAAACCATCAGTGTCATTGCAGAATAATGTTTAAAGAGGTAGGAAAGATTGGCATGATGCTCCTAGAAGACTGCAGAAACAATCTGGATTTTGTTTGCAGTACAGTGAAAAGCTGTGACGTTTTGAAATAATTATCATAATCAATTCTACATTCTGCTACATGTAGATGATGGGTCATTGGTGATTAATATTAGAAGCTGTGCTCTGAGGGCTGTTGCAGTTATCCAGGTAAAATAGCACGGCAGTCCTAACTGAAGCTGGACAAAGACATGTCACAGAGTCATCTGCAGGAATAAAGAAAGGAGGCCTCCTAGAGATATCAACTGGGAAGCCTCAGGAATGTTCACTGAGTTGAATGGAAGCAACTGCTGAGCTGTTCTCTATCACCATTTGACTGTATATCTGAAGTCATGGAGGGTAAAATCCAAGACTTATCCAGAAGGTTTGCAGCATGCTAATGATGGAAGATGCATGTAGGAAGAAACTGTGGAAAACAGAAGTGAGTTTTACAAAAGGAATAGTTTTACGAGAGGAATAGTTGAGAAGCTACACCTGTGAAACTAGGTGTATGCAAAAGGAACAGAAGTATAAGACAGAGAGCTAGCACAACGCTGAAGAAGGAACTTGTCATACCCTCACAGCTAGAGATCCACACACTTATAAAAATAAAAGGCTTTCTGCTTGACACAATAGCAAAGAAACAGAACATACAAGTTTAAAAGTATGAAAAGACATGGAAGTAACTAATTTAAGAAAAAGAGCCAATGGTCTAGAAGTCGTATGGTCACTGCACTGCTATTCTAGAAGCATGCAAATGACGAAAGTTAGGCCTGTTTCATGCAGATACATGGTCCTTAAATTATGATTACCACTTTGAGAAGGGAGAGCGAAGAAAGGGTTATAATAATAATTCTTATAAACATCACGATAAGTGTGGACAAGCAGGCCTACCACTGTGATCGCAAATGCTTCTGCTTGCTTATGAAACGGCATCTCTCTGGTGTTTATTTGTACTCATGGGATGTTGCCAGCTTTCTGAGAAGGCTCCACATGGGATAATAGCAACTCTAAGTAGCAGTTCCTGTGGCTAGGCGTAAGGTCATGGTGTGCTCACTTGTGGCTCCTAAACAGCTGTTCGTGGAAGTTTGGAGCACTGAACCATTGAGCATATTCAGGCTTGAATTCCCAAGATTAAAAGTATCCTTATCCTCTTTGATATTTCATTTCTTCTCTTTATTCCACTGACAGAAGGACATATCTAGATTTTTTTCTCATTCTATTTATAATTTTAGAATTTTGTACATAAACTACTCCACTACTTCCTTCTCTAAATCCTCCCAGAACTCTGAACTGCATCTCCCTCCCAACTTCATTTCTGCCCTCTTTCCATAGCCCACTGAGTCCCATTAGTACTGCCTATATGTGACCGAATGTAGGACCACCCCCTGGAGCATGGGCAAATTACTTGAAGACAAATGACTCTCCATCCTGGGACTTACTGACTTAAAATAGCTCAAAGTTTCCGCAGTCACTAGCTCCTACATTCGATTTACATCAGAACAACCTTTGGAAAGTCTAAATTTAGAGTTCTTTTGAACAACTTTACACCACAATTTCAGGAGATCAGATTATTCATCTTAATAAAGATGTTTCTGAAAATAATCAGTGCAATGAATAAAAACTCATATTCAGTGCTTTTATTACATATTAAGATATAAAGATAAATGAGATTTTTAATCTTCCATCTCTGGCCCATGATTATTTTTCAAGTCACGTGCCACCATCCCATGCACCTAACTTGAGCTGTAAACAGCTTTTTTTTAAACTTATTTAGATTCTAAACCTTTCACCAAACAGAAGCATTAGAAATTCGATATTCTCATTGTGAAGCTAATTTACCCTGATGACTCCAAAGATACTAAAAATAAATATAAATCTTAGCTTAAACACTCAATATCCCATTGACAGTCCTGTGTCTTTTTTCTCTATAACATTTTTGTGTGTGTCAAAAAAGAAAGAGATGGTTGTTCTCTACTTGTGTGTTCAGCATTTATCACAGTTCTGGGTATGCATGTTGCTCCTTTGGTGCTTATGCAAGCTAAATCGAAAGATGCTGTGTTTGAGTGGAAACAATATATAGTCAAAATGCAACCGTTTAGCACGTTTTTGAAATATTTAAAAAAAAATTCTCCAACAGCAATGGAAAGGAATTCCCAACTCAGGTTTGAATGGGGGGGGGGCTAAAGATGAGACTTCACAAAAGATGTGAAAGAAAGAAATCAATGTTTGAAAATTCTTAAGCTCGATTTAAAAAACGTTCATACAAGAGTAGAGAAATGTGTCAATCAAGCCTCAGTGTCTATTTAAGGTACAAAAATGATAAGAGTAAAATGCCGAAGACACACCAATGCCTGCTAGTGATAGCTCTGACACCATCAGATTAAGCTCTGGCACCAGCCTTAGGATCCTTGATAACTTCCTTTCCTTCTTCTCACTGGAGTTGGATCACGAAGACTTCCACTACTTGCCTTGGGCTCTGCAGGCACTGGATAAAATATGAGCCCCCTGACAGGAAATGATAAATCTGAATAGCAAAAACACACATGAGCACTGGTTTCTCCACTTGCTATCTTGCTGTCAGGGAGGAAGACAGGGGGGATTCTTTAATGGAGTAGCATGTTCTGAGACCCTGTTTCAGTAAATTTAAGAAAACAACTCCTATGCTGCTACAAAGATTTTAGAAAGGGCAACAACAAATTGCAAAATGTTTTTCAATGTAAACTTCTCATATTTTTGTTTTGTACTCATAGTGTACCTACATTTTCTGATCTTTTATCAGTTTTTCCTTGAAAAATATCTTCAAAGTCTAAGCAGGACTAGTGGCATTTAGTGACAGAGCAGTTCGAAAGCATGTGTCAAGCCCAAGGGATCCAATGACCCTTGCCACAAAAAGAAAACAAACCACCTGACAATGGAGGTGGACTATTTTTTTTTTAATTTGGGATCAGAAGGGACAGGCAAGATAATTGATAAAGTTACCATAAATTTGAAGTCAATTTAAAATATAAGGTGAGTTCTGGGTCAACTTGGACCACAGAATGAGATCCTATCTCAAGAGAGCAAAAAGATGAAATTGTAATTTTGCAATGATTATCCAAATTAATCATATTATCTCATTTAAATATTCATTGAACGAATTGTGCACAGCATGTGATCTCAAAGACAATAAGGGAATATATTCTCTTTGGTAATAGAATTTAAAACAAACAATGTTTTATCTGCCAAATGCCTAAATGGTACTGCTTGACATCTGAGTACAAAATGGTTTATTACTATATTAACATGTTTCTTGAGTTTTACTTTCTACTTAATGGAAAATAATGCTATTTATTTATGTTCTTATGGACTTTACATTTCAGGCCAAAACTTTTCATATCACACTGATGAGATAATAATAATAATAATTTTGACAGAATCATATTCCTTGCCTATGGAAAAATAATTATGATTGAAAGTACTACTTTTTTTCCAGTGGATTACTGTTAATGCTCAGTGACCACCAGGCAATGTACTCATCACAGACATGTGGCAGTTGCAGAGAAGAGATGTTCAGCATATTGAGGAAGCACAAGAGTTATTATGAAAGAGAGTGAAACACAGGCCACATGTACAGTAATGTGTGATGAGTGTGCTGGGTGATACACAAATATAATAAAGTGAAACTAATGTCTTGGTAACAGATACAAAAGGAGAAATAGCATACATGCAGATCTTTACATTTGAACCTTGTAAATAAATCAAGCCCTGCTTACAAATGGACAAAATTCAAAAGCCTAACCTTCTCAAAGTAACCAGGTTGTGGTATCTCAAGCCATATTACTTGATTGTTTTAAATGCAGATACCTACCTTCATATTTAAGTAATTTCACCTTGATTCCTCTGTTCAAAATTAGGCCGATCCCTGCCTTCCTTAAAGGAATATTGAATGAATATAGTTAAAAAGAAAGAAAGTTAAGTGTCACTGGAAAGAATAAAGTTAAAATAAAATAATAGAGAATCTTGGTATCAAAGAAAGGCTCATTACATTACTATTTTATTTATCTGGCATAAATAATAAATCATATTTTTTCAAGATGAAGGAGGGCGCAATCATCATTTCTTTGTGTTCTTTAAATAATAGATGAGACATTTATAAAATTGGACTCCAACAACGAACTGTTTTTACAGTCTAATATCTAGTGTACACTCTCACTGACAGTACACTATCTGCAACCCAAGTGAAGTGTGCATCAGAGCTGTGTTGCTCAGATGGATTGACAGCTGTGCCCTGCAGAGCAGGTTAAGTCTGATGGTGCAGGAGTCCACATCGGAGTCAAAGCTCATCCTTGAAAGACAAGCTTGACAGCTTATGAGCATGCTGGAGAGCTCATTTGTAGGGCTTCTTAGGATGATTCATGCCTGCAAAGCTGCATGTCATTAGGAGAATTTGATAATTCTTGTGGACTTTGTTTCCTGTCATATCAAGTATTATTTATTAGGAGCAAATTAAATTTCTCAGTAGTTCTGACTACTGAAATGGAAATGTTTATCAAGAACCGTTTTGCTTTTGGGTTGTCACATACCCATGACCTTAAAGTGTCATTTCAGCTCAGTATTAGTAATGCCACCTAATGAGTCTTTTTTTTTTGATAGTTACATCTAATTTTGCATGAAGGAAACTGTCTGATACTCAGTGGATTATTAATGAATACATATTTAACAAATGACTAGGTATTCAGAGGAATACCTTAAATAAAGTGGGAAAGATACCAAAACTATATTCACAAGTGTGAGAAAAGTATTGGTGAAGGCAGATAACTAAGGTATAATTTATTTTTAAATATAAAAGTTTTAAGTGAGATCCATCATACCACTATACTTTCTTCAGTAATGAAAACAACACAAAAAAAATCTTTGCCTTGTCTCTTGGCACTCTATAGAAATGCCAACAAACCCTTGCCACCAGACAGAAACAAAAGGATTCAAAGATATATTGCTAAAACAGTGCCAAGCCAGTTGCTGCCTCTATCTGAGAGCAGTATATGACTAAACATGAAATGAATTTTTGAAATAAGGGCTGCATCTTGCCCAAATAATTACTGTATTAAAATCAATGTCACTTTTGTGGGGGGCAGGCAGATGAGCTATTTGGCCAAGGAACGGTCTTACCATAGCTTATTACTTCTGCAGCTCCATATTTCCCCCTTCGTTCTTTGCCTCGATAAAGCCAAATAGCAGAATGTTAAATAAACTTCAAAGTTCAATTTCCACCCCCATGATGTATTTGCCTGAAAAACGACATATTAGCACTGCCCTGTTTTCTCACTGGAAAGCATCGTGTTTGCTTTGAACTTGCCCTCCAAAGTACCATATGATACACATCTCTAGGACTTTGCATCTCTTACACTTTCATAGCCTTACTTTTATTACGTCTCATTGCTTTTGTCTTAGTAAGAAAACCTTAACGTAATCCTTAAGACAATTGAGTTTTCAAAAAAATTAAAATTACTCACATATTTGTTGTACAGTCTCAGGACATGAGGCCAAACAGCCAAACTGGGTTGTGATCAGGGCTCCTGCTAGAAAATCAGAATCAGAAAGGCAACAGGGACTTGCAAACCTATTTTTAATGTTACGCAGGAAAAAAATGCTCAATGCACTCTATTGAATTTCCCTCCGACTTGGGAAAAGTAATAATCATTTCTAATTTTCTTTTTTGTGATATATGGCCATCTGAAATCAAGCAAACAGAAATTTCTAAATGTCAAAGTATAAAAGTATTTAATAAACAAAAGGCACAGCCAAAATGTCTGCTGTATTCTGGAAATGTTCCCTACACAATGAAGCTGACAAGGCAGCCTGCCATTGTAGCATTAATTGCAGGCTTCAGAATGGAAGCATATTTCTTTGCAATTAAGAGTCTCTGAAACTCAAGTATGATCTACAACAAGATTCTCTTCATTTATGGTAAATTGTTCCATAATTATGACATCAAGTGATATAAGTAATGGCTACTGGACAGTCTATGCTTGACAANNNNAAAACAAGTCTCCATTACGGTTGGTGCTCTCTCTCCTTCCTCTCCTGCTTCTCCAGTGCCAGTGCTAATTGTCTTGCAGGAAATGCAAGACTTGGAGCTCCTTGCTGGATATTGCCAGGGGACTCTCTAAGGAGCACAGGGCACAGACCAGGCAGAGTCGAATCCTCTGTGGAGGTCGTTGGGCATTCTGTGTAGGAAAGGTGCTCTCATTCTGAGAACACTAATACATGTGTAACAAAGGCTTCCAAACCTGTCTAAAATCGCAGAAGAGCTAAGAAAGACTCCCCAGGACAAGAGTAAAGGAACCAGGATATCTTTATCTGTCCCAGTTGCAGCAATGTCTACAAGTATACAATAGTTAGTGCATCCATACACTAAAAAACAAAGAAATGCATTCTCATCCCCACCCTGTAAGTGACTGAGAACAAGGGATGCCACAGATCATCATGCTCTGTGTTCATTTCAATGTGAATGGTGGGAAATCTTGGAGAAGGCAAACTGAAAAAGACAGAAAAGGGTATCATCTTGGACTCCAAAAGGTGGCCAGATAAGTATTCTCCAGGGCTTTCAAGATGGCGAGCTTTCTCCAGCCCCAGCTGGCAAGATTTCAAGCTGTGCCAATGAAGCAAATGGAAATTTCCTCTGCTTTCCTTTGCAAAGATAACTAACAATGCTCCTTTGCCCACTGACTGCTATTATTTTGGAGATTAGGAAAATTTTGCTCAAGCATAGTTTGTCCCAGCCACAGCATGGTATCATTATGTTCCTGCTCACATCCATCCTAAATAGATTTTCTCCATATTCCCTGGATAAGACATTACGCAGCCCAGTATCTGTATTAGCAAAGTCTTTCATCTTAGTATTAACCCTCATTTCTTAGCATTACGTATTGATAAATGGCGTTGAGGTGATTAGAGTGATCTTACACTGCAAAGATTTATTCTATTATCGCACCATCACTAAAATCTGACTCCTGGTCCCAAGAAATCAGGCTACAACTGTCAGTTACTCAATATGTCACTGCCTCAACACCACTCGGCACAACCTCTTTTTGCTTTGAATAATGTTGCTAGTCAGGATTAAAACCTTCTCACACGGGGCCTGTTTCTAATATGTAATCACTGTTGTAAGCAAACAGATGCCCATGACCACATTCCTGCGTGAGAGCTGCAGTTGAAGAGTAGGCCCCAGCAGTCAACACATCTCTGCCTTTAGATAAGAACCGTGGATACAGTAACTCCTGATGAATTAATTCAGTCAGAAGAAAGTAGAAGTCACCAGGAATGTCAGCAAACAGCGGAAGAATCATTTGCTCTAGGATTACAGAGCAAGAGTAAATTATGTCCCAGTAAATTACCATTTATTCTTGCTTCTTGTTTCTTTTACTTCCTTCCTGTCAGAATGGAGAGTGTCAGGAAGGATTCCGTGCCCAAATGAAACTTGAGTGATTAATTTCAAATATTTTTTCTATTTTCTATATTAAAAATATGAAATCCGGAAATATGATATTTGTCAAAGGCCACCTTCCTTATTAGAGAAATGTTATTTTATCATTCATGGAAATTGTCACCTTAAGAAGGTGATTTTTATAATGCCTATGTTGTTTGTTTGTTTTTTTTATTTTTTTATTAAAAATTTCCACCTCCTCCGCTCCTCCCATCCCCCCCCCACTTCCCCTTCCCCTCACTCTCCAATCCAGAGATCAATCCGGGTTCNCATCTGTAATGAGGTCTGGTGCCCTCTTCTGGCCTGCAGACATACAGACTATTGCATACATAATATTTTTTACAAAAAGATGTCATAAATAACTTATACACCTGGCACTGAATCTCTGTAGCCTGTTTCTGACATTATAGTTTTTAAAGTTTCCACAAAAACACAACTTACCTTTCCAGAAACCAGAGCTATCTCCTTCTTCAAACTTGTTAATTATAAAACCTATAAAATATATAAAAGGAAACTTCAAATTTCTGAAAGAATTTCTTTTACCTTTACAGCTTAAAAATGTTTTTCAGGACTGGAGAGATGTCTCAGCAGCTAAGAGTGCCTATAGTTCTATTGTAAGGACAGGGATTCAGAAGAAGCACTCCCACCAGGTGACTCACAGATGCCTATAATTTCAGCTCCAAGAGATTTGACACCCACTCCATGGCATGTGTACAGAAACACACACATAAAATCTGTTTTAAAAGTCTTTCAGGGACAACTAATTATGACTCCTCCTCCAAATGAGATAAACTATATACAGCTACATATATAGCTGCAGTGTATTGAAATTTCATTTGTATTTTAATAAATAAAGCTTGTCTGAAGATCAAAACACAAAACAGCCACACTAGTCAGCTATACAGGCCCTGCAGTGGTGGCACACACCATTACTCCCAGCAGTCACACTAGATAGCCATAGTGGTTGGGTAGTGGTGGTGCATGCCTATAATCCCAGCACTAGAGAGGAATATAAAGTAGATGACACTGGAACTCATTCTCTTTCAGCCAAAGATTTCACAGAGGTAAGAGCTCTCTAGTGGCTTGACTGCTTTGCTTTTCTGATCTGCAGGTTGAACCCCAGTATCTGTCACTGGGATTTTATTATTCATGTTACAACTGGCGCCCAATTTTCAGGGTACAAATTCACAAAAAAAAAAGCCATTTGTGGCTCTTTAGCCACTGGCACAGGCTGGAGCTGCACGTAGGGTTTGAGCCCCACCGGGTTAGGCTTTTTTTCCCAAACCTTTGAGTGAGTTTGGTATTTTTCCTGTTTAACCTCTCCGAAACAGTCCCTAGCTGCCAGCCAAACTCCAGAAGCACCTGGGCTCCGAATGCCACAGGACTCGGCCACCCTAGACTGGCTGGTTCTGCCTTCAGGCAGCAACCTTCACACATGCTTTTAGTTAACAATAATACCCTGATGTGTTTTTTTTTCCAAACAGCCCGAGCTCCTCCCTCCTTCCATAAGTCCATCCTTCCATCTCTCTCTTTCTCCCTTCCTCCTCCCTCCCTCCCTCCCTAAACCCTTCTCAGACTGCTGCCAAATTAGGCAGCTGCCTTGAAATCCAGTCAGGCCTATACTGTTCTATGCAGCAGCAATCAGCCTCACATCTTCATCAACATCGTCAGTAGATTTCTTAAGAAAATTGGGAATTCTTAAAGGGAGAAATTAGTTAAAAGAGAGTTTTCCCCCCACATTAAAAAAAATGGGGAAAACCATTACCATAGAGGGATTTGTATCTCTGTATGATAATATGCTAGACAGTTTGAAAATGGAACAATTAAATGAGAGGATAACTAATTTAGATGGGATTTATGTAATGCCAATTGTAAACATCAGCTTTATCATTTTTGTTATATTAATAAAAAAGTTGGTTAATCTGAGTGCTATGATACAGGCCTTATCAAGACCTAATAAAACAGATCACAGAGATATTAAAATATAGACAAAGGAATTTAATGGAGAACCAATTTCAGCGTTGCAGTGTAAGAACAGAGAGGAACAGCCTAAGGTTTTCAAACGACCAACCTTAATACATCTAGTAACCATACAAAAAATTACCAAATGATAGAATAAGAGCTGAATGGACTCCTGTGCCAAAGTTAGATATAAGGAGAGCCAAGTAAGCAATAGACTCATATGGCATGCATTCATCCTTTGTGAAACAAATGTTAAACACACAATCTTACAGGCCAGGCAGTTATAGAAAGATCAAACTGAACTCTAAATAGTATATTAAATAAACAGAAAGGGATAATAAACACCCCCAAGAAATAGAGTGCATAATGTTTTATTCTAAATGCTAATGAGAAAGGAACAACAGCTGAGGAGGGACATTGGATAGTAGAAAAAACTGCAATTAAATTAACTGATATACTRTAAAGATGTACTGACCTCAGAATGGAAACCAGGACATGTGTTACATTGGGGAAGGGGTTTTGCTTTTGTTTACACAGGAGAAGAAAAGCTATGGATACCACCAAAACTGATAAAGATTTGATTTGAACAATACACTTCTTAATTAGAAGAGATGACAGTTCATCAAACAGCACAGCTGTTTAAACTAAACTAACCTATAAAACTAACAAATGCTTTTCATTTGATCAGATATAACCTGCCAAAGGAGAATCTCCCCCAAATTAGGGTTTTGGGAAGGGTTTTGGTTCTATGTTTTCAAGAGAATAAAGGCATCCAGCTAAGGAATCTGAAGACCACTGACAAATGAGACATCTGAGAAGGACAAATCATCCAGGGAAAANNNNAAAAAAAAGTCTCAAGAAAAAGAGGAAATTGGCCTATTGGTAAATCACATTTCCAACAGGATAAAATTTTATATATCTTCCCAAATGTTTCTGCTGTTCTCTAAAGACATATAATGCAAATAGTCTTTTTGTAGTCTCAGTCTAATTAAAATATCAAAGCTGGCTTTGGAGTTGGAGTGTGGCTCTCTCTCTAAATGCAAGCATGTTTATTAAAGTGAAATCTAAAATCTCTGTTTCATATAAGAAGAGCCACCTAATAAGGGACAAGACAAAAATTTAAGGACTATTATTGCTACTAATCTTATAATCCTTTGGTTTTAAATTGAATCCTTAACTAAGGTATAAATTTATTATATATATAGTTTTGTCATGATATTAATGGTCATATAGAGTATTAACTAATTCTAGAAAAAGGTTTCATCTACCTTCTTGTACATGATTTCAGGTTTGAATATCAGTTTTCTGCAGTGAACCATGAGCACACCTAACAGTGACCTTTGAAGTTTCCACAAGGAGTATGGGGCCCTATAATGATGATTCCTCAAGCATTATAACACCACTAAGCTGAAAAACACCATCTAAAGATTGACTTTGGACTACAAACTGCTCAGAACAATTTCAAGGTGGCTAGCTGAGATGATCCAGCCTAANATCTAAAGATTGACTTTGGACTACAAACTGCTCAGAACAATTTCAAGGTGGCTAACTGAGATGATCCAGCCTAACAGACTACTCTAGCCAGGACTTGAGACAAGCCCTGCACTTTCCCGTTACGGAGAGACTGAACAACAAATCTACCTCTCCCAGGACCTAACAATCAACCCAAATTTTTCTTTTCAGGATCCCCTAAAGATACCATTGTCCCCAGACATCAGGAAGTAAATTAAAGAATATGACACCCACATTCCCAACAGGTGGGGTGGGTGGTTTTTGGTTGTTCAATGGGTTATGGATATTTGTCATTGTTTAGGGGGTTGGCTACCAGTTGTTAATGGTTGAGGCCAGGAGGAAAGTTGAACAACGGAAATTATATTCAAGGTTCTTGTTTTGAAAAGAATAAAGGGGGATATGGATAATACAGGTTAAAAGGGTAGACTACTGAACCTACTCTGAAAAGAAAAAAGGGGGATATAGATAAAAAGATAAATTATTGAATCTACTTTTAAAAAGCAACTACTAGTTTTAAATGTTTTACATTGAATTGGACTTTTGTATATTGTATACAAATTCTGTATATTAATACAAATCTGAAGTTAATTTTGTTAGAACATACTGTATATACACTTCTACTCTTGTTCAAGGTACTGTACCTATAAAACTCAATTAACAATGCAATGCAAGTTTCTAGTCCTTGAAAAGTATTATTACCAACTGTTTAGGATAATAAGGAAATGCAGGTTAGTAGTTAATCACCTATTACAATCGAACTTGTAGTCACATNAGTCCTTGAAAAGTATTATTACCAACTGTTTAGGATAATAAGGAAATGCAGGTTAGTAGTTAATCACCTATTACAATCGAACTTGTAGTCACATGTAGGTATGTTTTCAAGGTCAAACAGATGTATTTTATATAGACAGGTATCTTCAAACACTTCAGTGATCTACAGAATATGCTATTTAAGATATTTTAATAACAGAGGTTCTTTTTATGACAATAAGACATTACTATTCCTGGCAACACCAATCTACTCCAGAGAAGAGAATGGGCATCAAAGAAACTCCACATGGAGTTTACTTTCTTTGTGGCAAAAGTAAGCCACTGGGTAAGAAAATGCCCTTGCACTGATTGCTGGCAGTATGCTGTCCTAACTTGACAAGCAGGACACAAAAGAAAGTGACTGCTAAACACTGTCAAGACAAGGAGGGATGGCCCTTCAGAATATTCTGTTTCACAGAAAGTCTGTTGGATATGCTAAGCCTGTGGGCCAAAGATGAATGCCCCAATGTTGCATAGGAACTTGGGGTGACTGTCCAAGTAGCCAGCTGTTTCTGTTATTTCTCACATTTTTTGGAAGTCATTTGCTTGCACTTCCTGCTTACTCAATTATTATGTTTTACTTCTTGGGTCTTTGAGGGAGTTGAAGACTACATAGTTATAGTTACTGTTTTCCTTGTTTACCAGATGCAGAAAGCAAATTATGTTACAAAGTAAATTAGGTACAAGACTTTGGACTCATTAAGATAGATATGGAGTACTTTCTCTGAATTTATCAAATTCAAATAAACTAGATATTGTTGATGTATTTATTGCCCGTATATATTATATCTAGTTATTGTACTTACAGTATATAGTTTTTCTTTTATTGGTTATAGCCTTTTTGAATTTTAGACAAAAAAGGGGAAATGTAGTGATATTTCATTTGTATTTTAATAAATAAAGCTTGCCTGTAGATCAGAACACAAAGCAGCCACACTAGTTAGCCATAAGAGGTCAGTGTGCACCTTTAATCCCAACACTAGAGAGGAATGCAAGGTAAGATGAAACAGGAACTCGCTCTCTTTCAGTCTGAAGATTTCACAAAGAGATCTCTATTGGTTGGCTGCTTTGCTTTTCTGATCTTCAGGTTGAATCTAAATATTTGGGCTTTTATTATTCATGCTATAATACAGGATGAGACTAACTGAAATTATACTAAAATTTCTGCCTCTATCAGATTATCAGCTCTATTCTTTTAAGTTTAAAGGACATTTTAGTAAAATTTATATTATCTCAAATATCCCATATTCCTCTATATATACACAGGCAAGACAATATGTATCATTATAACTATTATTTACTTTCTATTCAAAATATCAAAAAAATTTAAAATCTGGGGTTGAGGAGATGACTCAAGTGATAAAGTGCCTACCATATAAGCACAAGGGCTTGAGTTCAATCTCCAGTACCACCATGAAAAGGCACATAAATTGAAAATTAAAAGTGTAAAACCACAATGGTTTTTCTTGTCCTGAGGAAGCAAGAACAGAGGATCCCCAGGGCTTGTTGGCCAGGCAGTCTAGCCAAATCAGTGAGCTCTGGGTTCAACGAGAGATCTGTCTCTTGAAAAATTGTTGATACTTACTTAATAAAATGGTCTTTAGTGTAAAAATACTGAAGGAGTTAGGGATGGTGATGCATGCCTGTAGCCCTAGCTACTTAGAAGCTGATTATAGAGTATCACTTGAATTTATGAGTTAGATACCTAACTGGACAGCACAGTGAGACACCCCAGCCTGTCCGCCACTCACTCTCTCACACACAGAAAAGATACTTGGGGATACATATCTTAAAATTAAATGTCAATATGGATACCTATCAATCATTGTCTTAACTACATTATAAAGTACTCAGTTATAATTAGGCTTCTTTAACATAAAAAATAAGCAATTATTTGAATAGTTATTCAATTTATACACAATATATATGTGTTATCTCAAATCACTTAACATCCTCAGATTTAACCAAATTTAAGGGCTCTTCCAGCAATAAAATACCATGAAAAGTTAATATGTAATTCTCCTATAAAAGCAAGTATCCAACAGCTTCACTGTATGATTGGCCAAAAATTCTTCAGCATATATTTCCTTTCAAAATGTAGATGTAATCCTTAAAAATTATTATTTCTACAAAAAACTAAGCTTTAAATTAATGTCACATAAATATTTGTAATCTTCAAAGTTGCTATATTCAAAGAATATAGTCAAAGAAATTGACTGTATTTACCTCCCTCAATTGCTGCTTGCTCCTGTCATTCCTGTCCCAAGGAAGAATCAATGTTGAGTTTCTGAAAAAATTGGGATGCTCCCCCACCTAAACATTACTGGTCTTCCTGTGCTCAGCTACAGATAAGCAAACATGTTCCCCAAATTGAGGTATAAACAAGTCTCCACAGGGAACTGAGATCCCTGAATAATAAAGAAGGAAAGAATCGGGGCTCATATATAGAGTGAACCAATGATATTAAAGCAAGAGGAAAAGGCAAAATGGAATACCAAAAATATGGTGCAACAGGGATAAGAGTGCTTGCTGTAAAGGCTGCTGGTCTGAGTTCAATCCCTGGAGTCCACATGGTGGATGGAGAGAAACAATGCTTGGAAGTTGTTCTTTGTCCTCCATACATATACTTGTACATGTGCATCCATACAGACACATACAAATAATAATAATAAATGTTTTTAAAAAGACAGAACACTGTATATACCCAAAGCAGCATAAACTGTTGCTTTTATACTTTCCCTAAATGAAAATACTTTCTTGTGAGCCTCATAATTTCTAGCATGGCACATACTTTCTGGTTTTTTTTTTCCCTAAAAAATAAACCTGGAAACTTTGGAGCCAACTACAATTTTGGTTGAAAAGTATTACAAGTAATTACCTCTGTTTCCAAAACCCTTTCCTCTCCCAAATCCTCCAGCAGTAGGTGTGTTCTCTCTTTTACTAGACTCGCCAATATCTGAAAAATTTTATAGAAAGTTAAACTTCTAAACATACAAAATTGTGTCATTAAAAGATAGGAATGAAACGCATCTTTAGGATTAGATGACTTTTACAGATAGTAGGAAAATAGAAAAGGGATTTTAAAATAATATATTTGCAAGTTTTTTTAATTCTCAAGTTATATTTCCAAAATATAAATAAATAAAATAATAAATAAATAAATCCACTAGTGGTAAACATGTAAGGTTTACTCATTCTTTTACCTTTAATCAGGAATTCACGTCATGATTTTCTTATACTGAATCCTCACCTCAACAGACTGGGGCATTATATTCAGTCCACATGACAATCTTTACCATTGAAAATAATAAAACATAGTACAAAATGTTTTCAGCACCTTACTATCAACTTAGTTATGAAAAAATGAAAGTATTTTGCTCTACTACTATCTACAAACCCAAGTGTTTCTAGCTTTTTGTTTGTTCATTTGTTTTGAGACAGGATTTTAAGTGCAGTCCAGGGTGGCCTTAAACTCAAAATCCTACTGGAATTGCAGGACCCACTACACATGGCAAGTACTGATGGCTCTAAACATACAATTTTAAAATCCAACCTGGTCAGGCAGTGATGTATGCCTTCAATTGCATCATTTGGGAGATAGAAACAAGAGTTCTAGGCCAGTCTTAGCTACACAGCAAATTCAAGGCCAGTTTGGGTTACAAGAGACCCTGGCTCAGTGCCTGGAGGGATGGTTCAGCCGCTAAAGGCTAGGCTCACAGCCAAAAATATAATAAGAGACCCTGTCTCAAAAATAAGGAAATAAATTCAACCTTGGTAAAATAACTTCTTAAATTTAACATTGATAAGCTAACTAAAATATCTCCCATATTGTTTTTGTTAAGAAAACGTAACACTCAAGGAGGCCCTTTTACTCTACCCTCCAAATGTTTTACAACAATCTTCTCACATCAGTTCCTAGAAACAGAAATCTGAAATTAAGCACCAACTGTGAACAATCTGTCTGTGCAGTCAATTTAACTGTCTTATCATCCCAAGGAAGTTAAGACAGCATTGAAGTACATGGGCATCACCTGGTGTGGTAGCACACGCATTTACTACTAGCACTTAGGAGGCTGTGGAAGGAGGATCACAAGTTCAATACATGTCTGTAATATAGTACACAGGAAGAGTTTAGGGCCAGTGTGGGTTTAAGACCAGTATGGATTACATTATATACTGTTTAAAGCCAGCTGGGCATGAATGCCTGTCTTTGTTTCTCTGCCCCTCTCCCACTCCCACATACCACACACATTAAATAAAATCAACTCATTATATCAACAAAACCTACCATAAGCTAAGTTATAGCAGGCTTAACTTTTCTTTAAACAGCCAAAGTCCCTAAGCCTTTAGTCAACAATTCAGATTATAGGAAGACCATAGTTCCCTCTGTTTCCCAAATTTCTTCCAGAGGGAAATCTCATGAAATGATCTCTTCCAGAAGGTCCATCTTCCATTTCTAAAGCAAATAACATTTCAAAGCAAATCAAATAAAAAATACATACCTAAATATACAAATTTAAAGCCTTTTCAATGTGCCACATATAGCAGAGGGATTTTATCTAACAACAAAAAAAAAAAAACAAAAACAAAAACAAAAAAAACAAGAGCCAAGCTACCTGAGAGGCTAAGGCAGAAGGGTAACAAATTCACAATCTTAACTACAAGTATAAGTTCTAGGCCAGTACTAGAAACTTATGAGACACTTTTTCAAATCAAAATTAAATTACAGAGTTAAAATAGGACTATGGATGCAATTCAATGGTGGAATACTTGTTTAGGATGCATGAGGCCTCAGTAAAAGAAGAAAAATAACAAAGAGCCTAACTGAAAAATGAGTTGTCTAAGTAGCTCTTCAGAAGAGTATCCTATGCTCCACTAGCTTCTCGACATGCCCACTCACCTACCTAGTGACAGTACCAGACACTATGAGCTGGGGCCTCCTATATTAATTAGCAGTTAAGAAAATGTCCCACAGACATGCCCACAGGCCAATATGATCGAGGTAGTTCTTCAATTAAGGATCTATTCTTAAGCAACTCCAGGCTGTGTCAAGACAACAATAAAAACTAACCAGGACACTATATTAAGTAAAAGCAATGATCCCATTTCTGAAAAAATGAAAAATAACCAGATCAAGTAGAATCATAACAAAATGAAAATAAAGTATAGAAAGCAAGGTCAGATAAGCAAAGAAAAGCAAGTCTATGTTTCAATAAAAATAAAAATGTAATAAATATGCATCCATAAAATAAAAGTAGAATTTGGTACAATTATGTCAGAATATATAGAGAGATCTAAAAGAATCACAGTCACTATCAGTGGATGCCAAAACTTGGGGATAATATTTTGAATTATTTAGTTTTTTCCTTTCTAACCATTTAAATTTTTGATAAGAATTATTTAGGTATCAGTTTAGTTTACATTCACTAGACTAAAATATGCTGCAATGAGAAAATAAACTTTCTAGGTCCAAAAAGCTGTATTTTTAATCATAAAATAGGACTAACACAATGGATCAGAAAAGGTACTTACACCAAGACAACCTGAGTGCAAGTACCAGCACCCACAGGGTGGGGAAGCAGAGACCCTGATTCCTGGAGCTGTCCTCTCATCTCTACTCCTGTGATGCAGCATGCATGCATGCCCTCCTCACACAATCAATGTAGTATTTTAAAGTACATTTTTTGAAAATTTGAAAACTACAAAAAGGTATTTGTTATCTAGAAGGAAACAATTATTTCTCATGTGACTTCTTTTATTTAGCCTAAGCATCCACAAGATTAATGAGCTATGGCATTTAGTTGGTAGTCATTTCAATCTAACTTTTTAAAAATTCTTTGACAACAGATTACTATGTTCTCATATGATATAGGCCTGCCTATTTCATTCCTTTACTCAAACCATCTCCAAGAATTAGGTTTCCAGTGGGTAAATATCAGGAAGTATACATTTACACATCTGTTTTTTATACTTTTAAAAGATCTCAGCATTCATATGGAGGAAGGAAAATGAGTCTTGTTTTGTTTGTTTCAGGCAGGTAATAATCCCATATGCTTTTGAAAATTGGATTATATATTAAACCAATACATTTAAATATTTGTGAAAGAAGTACTCCTTGACAATAGCAAAGGTTTTCATAAGCTCTAGTCAACAGATTTACTTTGAACTTAAAACAGCCATAGGAATTAAATTTGCTTTAACCTCATAGACTGAGTCTTGTATTCTCCTCACTTTTCTACAAACTACCTTGGCAGTTTTGTTTTCCTTCACTGTATGCCAAGTTCCAGTGAGCAAACAGTTCCCTTGACTATAAAATGCTTTGACCTCATCCTCTAATTTTTAACAGGAGAAATTATAAACTGAATATGCCCCCTAGGCCTTGCATTTGTCTGCCTTAAAATGAGCAGTAACTCAAATGCATATACAATGACTTGGACTCACTGGAAGTACAGTAGTGTGGTTGTCAGGGGCTGGAAACAGGAGGAGTGAGGAGCTATTACTTTAATGGGAGTAGAATTTTAATTTGCGAAGATGAAACTTATCAAGGTAGAATGTGTTTAATGTCGTCTATTGTACACTTAAAAATGGTCAGGACAAAAAATTTCAAAACAAATCAAAACAAAAAACACCAAGTCTTGGAGCTGGCACAATGGCTCAGCAGTTAAGAGCATTTACTGCTCTCTGCAGAGAAGCCATGTTTGATTCCTGGCACACACAAGATAGCTCACAACAATTTCTAACTCCAGTTCCAGAAAATCTATCACTTTCTTCTATCCTCTTCAGGAACCAGGTATGTTCATGGTGCAGTTACACATATGTTGGCAAAACACCCATAAATAAAAATAATAAATCTTTTTAATGGCAAATATTAGGGCTGGCAAGATGATTCAGCAACTGGAAGTTCTTGCTCTCCAGGCCTGATCATCTGTGTTCAATTCCCTAAAGGTCTGAACTCCTAAAAGTGGAGGGATAACAATTCCAGAAAGTTGTCTTTTGGTCTCCACACACATGCCATAGCACATACATTATGCACACAATAGTAAAATTATTAATGGTGAAGATGGTCACTGTTATGCACATGCTACCATAATAAAAATCTTTCACTGTATATCAGCAGTCACATTTTAGCCTGTTTCAATAAAGCAAAAGACTACCACCATGATTTAATTTCTTACCCAAGTCTTACTCCTTCTACCATGTTACCATACACACTAATTCTAGAGCGTATGGTAGTACACATGCAGGGAAGGTGGGCAGTCCAAATACAAATTCATACAGAGAAAGGAGTTAGGAGTCACAAAATAGGTTTCAATCCTTTATTTTGAAACTTATCTCTCATTCTCTTGGGAACTTTGGTAAATTAGTTTTCTGATACCAAAGAAACTCATGCTCTTGATGGCATGACAATGTCTGGCTTAAACAGTTGGTTTTTGGCCAATCATCAGAATTAGAACCTACTTTAATAATTTTACCATCTACGCTGCCCTCTTATATCAGGAGACTTGACAATGCTTTAGCAACCTGAAGCCAAACATGCAACCCTCAGGTTGAAAAAGGTTTTACAGCAATTCACTGAATTAAAATAGTCTCTGACACTGTATTTTCTTTAGATATAATTTTTCCTATCTAAAATATTAAATTATAATTAATCCTCACTAAAAAATTAAAAAAATATTCTATACCTATCAATCTACTCCTTATCCTTAAGTATTATACAAAACCCTTACTTAAAAATAAAAGTCATGTTGCCTTAACACATACCTGATGAAGCTGAAGTCCTGTTAAAAGTGTCTCCATTTGCACCTGAAGAATATTTGTCCTTTAAGAAAGAAAGCCAAGTTTTCAATCAACTCCGAATAATAAGAATGTGCCATCTATTTCACAAATAGAAAATTACAGAGCCCCTTCTTTTTTTCATGAGAAATACATTTTAAGACCCTCAGTGCCTGAAACCATGAGTAGTTTCTCAATTTATTCATATACTGTCTCTTTCTCCATCTCACTCCCTTCCCCCCTCTCATACACACAAAATACATGAGATACTTTTTCTTGTACATATATACCTATGATAAGGTTTATGAATTTGGCACAGTAAGAAAATAAATTGTGGCAATAGACTGTAAGAAAAATTATTGTTCAGAAGCTAGGTAACAAGGAGGCCCCTGAGAGGGATGCATGATTCTCCCTAAAGAGGAAATAGATGAGATGGCCTGGGTAAATTGGGTGTGGGGAGAGAACAGGGGGTCAGGGGATAGGAACATAAGGGATCAGGATTCTTGGGAGGAGGACAGAGGGATAGGGTAATGAAAGAGATATCTTGACAGAGTGGGCCATTATGGGGTTAGAAAAAAAAACCTGGTGCCAGAAAATTCCCAGGAATCCACAAGGATGACCCCAGCTAAGATTCCTAGCAATAGTGAAGAGGGTGCCTGAACTGGTCTTCCCCTGTAGTTGTAGATTGGTGACTAATTGTCATCATAGAGCCTTCATCCAGTACCTGATGGAAGCAGATGCAGAGATCCACAGCCAAGTACTGGGCTGAGCTTTGTGAGTCCAGTTGAAGAGAGGGGGGATTATATGAGCAAGGAGGGTTCAAGATCATGAAGGGACAGCTGACCCGAGCTTGTGAGAGCTCATGGACTCTGGACTGACAGTTAGGAAGCTGGCATGGGACCAACCTAGACCCTCTGCACCTGGGTGACAGTTGTGTAGCTTGGTCTTTCATGGGGTCCTAACAGTGGGACCAGGACCTGTCCCTGACGCATGAACTGGCTCTTTGGAACCTATTCCTTGTAGCAGGATGTCTTGTTCAGTCTTGATGCAGGGGGAGGAACTTGATCCTGCCTCATCTTGATGCTCTATTGATTCCCAAGGGAGACCTTACCCTTTCTGAATGGAGGTGGAGGAAGAGTGGATGTGGGCAGTGAATGGGAGGAGAGGAGGAAGGGAAACTGTTTGGTATGATAAGAAGAAAAAATCTTATTGCTCTCTATTCACCACTCATGCTGTGACATGATTTAATGAGATAGAGTGAGGTGGACGAGTGATAATGTAAGATTAAGCTACTAGTGACCTTATGACAATATGTCAGGAGAAGGAGTTGCTCCAGGTGATCATGGGTCATAAATCCATAATGTCAGACAGGTAGTGTATACAGCATGGATACACCAGACAAAGGGAGGACTCACTTTCTGGGCAAGACAAAGGGGGATGATGGGAGGTTTTAACATGCTACTCAGGATGACATGCAATTTGAAAGACCAATTATTTACTTCTGAAATTTCCCATTTAACAAATATTTTTACATCACAGTTATCTACTGGTAACTGAAATCATGAAAAGCAAAACTGCAGAAAAAGACACTACTATCAGGTGGTGGTGGTGCACTCCTTTAATCCCAGCACTTGTGAGGCAGAGGGAGGTGGATCTCTGTGAGTTCAAGGCCAGCCTGGACTACAGAGCGAGTTCCCGGACAGGTTCCAAAGTTACACAGAGAAATCCTGTCTCGAAAATTGAAAGGGAGGGAGGACAGGCAGACAGGAAGACACTATGATATAACTGCATGCAAAACACTGGCTAACATGAAATTATCATTTAAATTATTAAACAATAAAGTACAGCCATGGGCCAAATCTGATGGGCTACCCATTTCTATGAACGATTTTATTGGAGCACAGTGCTTCACTAATCTATGAATATATCAGCAGCTGCAATAGCCAAGCTGTGGCTGAGACTAAAACCTACAATGTCTAAATCATTCACTGTCTAGTATTTTAAATGAAAGGTTTGCTGACCCACATACCTGCAAAGTATAAGCTGTTATTAAGTAAATAAACCAAAGGAAACACACAATATTGTTTGCAGAGTTCAGTATTTCAGTACATTCACCAATGCTACAGGCTAAAGTAGAACACAGGACATTATCAGAAGGCAGCTTCACAGTAAAGATACATAAATTAAAACTTTCACTGTGACTAGGCATGACTAGCACTCAGGATGCTAAGACAGGAAGATGATGAGATTGAGGCCAGCTTGGGCTACATAGTAAGATTTTGTCTCAAAAGGTTTTAAAAAGCACTCCATTGTAAATAATTAAAGTAAACTAAAATAATATATCTACACTTAAAGAACTGACTTTAAACAATGCTCATATATGCACTGCTCATGTATGCAGTCTGTGGCTGCATTCCAACGAAGTTGTAAATCACCAGCTAATTGGGTCAGGATATTCATGAGTAATTTCAATTAAACTTGAGTAAGCAGTAATTCAAGATTATCAATGCTCTCACATATTCACTGTTCCGGTTTCTAGTCTAAAAATTCTGCTACAGATGCATGTACATTACTGTGGCAGTATTATACTAATCAATGGACTTAGGAGATTCAACTTTTATTACAAAAATCAATACATACCAAGTTAATCTTTGAACCTTCCAGTATTTCTCGAGGTTTCTCTGTGTTGATGACAATTTGAGTAATTTTTTCTCTCCTCTAACACCTATAATGTCCTTTCATCATTAACCCACTCCTTTATTTCTTCTTATGTAAGCTTCCTATAAGAAAAATCTTTCAGACTATAGCTCTGAAATGCATATATAATAAGCATCTAGCATGAAAAACTTAAGAATGAAGAGACCTACACTTACAGGTCTTACTGTAGTCAAATGGCTGCGTTAAAGTCACGATCTTCCTTCAGGTAAGTTATTTTAAGTGAGTGCCTGCCAGTGTTGGAAAGAGCAGCACCAAGGTGGCTATCCTCAGGTAACACTTTTCTAAACTTTCTCTCACAAAAGACACTAAAATGACTTTCAAAACTTTTATGTAGCTCAGAAATCATCAAGATATTTTCTAAAGTTGTCATTAAGAGCAAAAGCACAACAGTGTCACTGAAATATCCTAGGAAACTGCTATAATAAAAAGCCCAAATCTATAGTTACCAAATACCAAAGCAAGAATTATCTAACCAGTCTTAGCAATGGACAGGGTGCTATTTGTCAAACAGAGCAAAAAACAAAACAAAACAAAACCACTTACTGGTCTAATGTGTCTAACCAATAAGCACTAAAATAACTAAACACTTTTTACAACATGATGCCACAAAAGCTAAGGAATATTTATATGTGTTTAACTTAAAAATTCCAAGACAAATTATGAAATAGGTACATGTCTGCCGTAGGTAACAATGACAGACGTCCTTTGTAATACTACTTAAGTTTGATTTTGATTTTTCAGTTTTTTAAAAGGAAAACTCTTTTAGCTCTCTAATTAGCTTAAATTACCATCCTCATCTTCTCCAGGTAATGCCTCACTTAGAACATTTTGCTGCAGCTGCTGCCTCTGCCATATCCTTTATTTCCTTCAAATTACTCACTACCCAACTTCCACATTGACCTCTGACCTGAAAATGCTTTTTAATAAGAGAATATGCAATAAAACTACTTTGGCCAGGTTGTGGTGGCACATACCTTTAATCCCAGCACTCAGGAGGCAGAGGCAGGCGGATCTCTGTGAGTTTGAGGCCAGCCTGGTCTACAGAGGCTAGTTCTAGGACAGATCCCAAAGCTACAGAGAAACCCTGCCTCAAAAAACCAGAACCAAACAAAATAAATAAATAAAAATAAAGTTACTACTTTGAATCTCTACCAAATGTGCAACAGAACTTCAGAGGGCTTTTACCTCTGAATAACTGGTTTTTTTGAGACAGATCTACATATTATAGCATGTATTGATTATGACTCGGTAGCCCTCCTAACTCAGCTTCCCAGGTGTGTATAAGCAAGGGCACAGTGAAATCACCAAACTAGATCACTTCCCGTGGGAAGGTTTATTGTAAACATAAAACTGCTGAGTGGCTTCTCTCTCAGGTGCTAGAGAGAAAATAGCCAGAGGTATTTGGGCCAGTCCAAAGTTGCCATGGCTACCTCTTGGAAACAGAATAGCAAAAAGGGATGAAAGCCTTGCCAGTTATGAGGAGAGAATCTGTAAAGTGGAACAGTCTGAGAGTTTAAGGTAGTAGGGAGGGGGGCTGTGGGCTCTCAGTGGCTTTGCTATGCATTACAGGTACTGTTAATAGGTATCTAAAGAGCCAGAAGGTTATCATGAGTGCTCTTCCAGAGGACCCAGGTTCAATTCCCAGCAACTACATGGAAACCCATAATTGTCTGTAACTTCAGTTGTAGGTGATCCAACACCCTCACACAGACGCACATGTAGGCAAAACACCAACGTATATAAAAGTAAATTATTTAAAATAAATAAATAATAAATATAACACAATAAGTCGGGCAGTAGTTGCGTTCACCTTTAATCCCATCATTTGGGAGGCAGAGGTTGGCAGATCTCTGTGAGTCTGAGGCCAGCATGGTCTACAGAGAGAGTTCTAGGATAGACAAGACCTACACATAAAAATCCTATCTCAAAAACTCTCTCTCTGATCTACAGTGTATGTACATACATATATATGTATGTGTGTATATATATTTATTTATTAAGATACTAGTGCTAAAATAAGTTTCAAGCCAAGAAATGTTATAAATTCAGATTATTATTTTGGATATTTGAATTCAAAGCCCACATATCAATCCCAACTAAATCAAAACACTTGAATATTTTATTTTTGTATAAAATAAGTATTTTCACAAAGGCATCACTTAAAATCAGAACTGACATACATAGAGAATGGAAATGCTGGATGTGAGGGAACTTCTGCAAAAGGTTTCTATGTGTGGGTTTTTTCTGGTTTTTCAAGACAGGGTTTCTCTGTGTAGACCAGGCTGGCTTTGAACTCACAGAGACCCACCTGCCTCTACCTCCTGAGTGCTGGGATTAAAGATGCGACAACAGAGCCTGGTGTCTTATTTATAAGAATGTATATTATAAAGTACATGCCAGTAATAATAATTATAAATGTGAATACACACACACATAAAACTGACCCCAAAGCGTTTTTTTGAGTTACAGTTTTAACCACCAATGCCATTCAGAAAAAACAATCTAATAGTTTATAGTCTAATATATTCCCATTGAGAGCCTCACTTTCCAATCAAATCATTACTTTAAATTTTTCTACACAAGTTATCTTTCAAGACTTTCCAACACATTTGTACAAGTTTGTGTTCACCTGTAAGTCCTAAAGCACTAAGATTTGAATGACACTGGCAGTATTACCATACTTTTGTCATTATCAAATTACTATATAGATGTTATCCAATTTGAAGACTAGCCTGGCTTTCTCTTTCTCCATTAAATAGTTAAGAAAGATTACATGCGGATAAATACTAAACAGGCTAGAATAATTTAGAACTCCCTCGCCAATTTGAATTTTAATAAAAACCCACAACATTTAATGACTCTACACTGTTTTATTACCTTTTCAAATACAGGACCATAGGAAGACACGTGAGGTTTGAGGATTTCCGCTTCCCAATCTTCATCTCCCATGGTAGCTACAAGTTCCTTTAAAAAAAAATGTACTTTTGGCTATGGTCACATCAGAATTGTTAATTTTCAATTATGAGGCTGTGGTTTAGGAATAAGACATAGTAAGTGAAGCACAAGGCAGTGGGGTTGACCACCACTACTACAAAATAATACATGTAAATTATTTTTTCCCCTATGCATCTCTTAGAACTACCTGACTAATGTGACCACCTTCCCCCAAAAGCTTTTGCTCCTTGCCTATAGGTGATATTTATAGGCAGCATTTTTATCTTTCAAAGCTAGGTGAATCATCCACACACGTCCAATGTCCCCAGCAAAGCCTAGGTTTGGCCAAAATGTTTGTTCTCCCTCAAGGGATTCCCAAATGGCTTGCTGCAGGTGAGGTGGATGGGTAGTGTCTGAGACATTCAAGATATTTCCCTTTGCGTCCCCTCCGAAATAACGCGGGATGCTGAGGCCTTGGTCAGCAGAAGGGGAGAATGTCTCTCGTCTCTTCAACATAGGGCTTCCTCGGGGGCGTTCAAACACCGTTTCTTCTGAAAAATGGCTGCCTCAGCACTGAGCAGAAGGTTCCTCAGGGCCT
>LOEQ01002883.1:137765-157018 GCA_001685075.1 Bramus lutescens | reverse complement strand
GAGAGAGAGAGAGAGAGAGAGAGAGAGAGAGTTAGATAAGTCAATGCTGAACGTCTTCCTCCATTGCACTCTGCCTTATCTTTGGAGACAGGGTTTCTCATTGAACCTGGAGCTCATCACTTTCCCTAGATTGACTAGCCAATGAGCTCCAGTTATTCACCTGTTTCTACCTCAACTCCCACCCTCAGAACTGGGCTTAAATATGTGTGTCTCTGTGCTTGTCTGTGCATTGAAGATCTAAATTCAGTTCCTCATGCTTACTCAGCAAGCGCTTTACTAACTGAACCATTGCCCTAGCCCCAGATATTAATAGTTTTATTTTACATTGCCCTTTAAGTATCACTGAATGTCACAGTGGAAATAGAAATAATATATATTACATCATAATACTTTTGAGAGAGTGGTGGTTATATTGGGTTATAGTAGGCAAATGTATAAGTAGGGATTGTTTGTTTAGCCTCTTACCCATTTATTTTCACTATATCCACTTAAAATTTATTGATAGCACTTAATGCCTTTGCCAGTATGTTTGATATATAATATGTCATGTTGATCTCTCTGCCCATGTATTTGCTTTTATAAATGCTCTAGTTACTATCCATTAAATTGACTAGTTGATACCTTTATTTAGATGTTGTCATGGAGAATAAGTAACAAGTGACTCAAAGGTTCTGCATGTCAGTTAGAAACAGAAAACTAAACTCAACACCTACCATATCACAGGGTTTGTTAGAAAAATAACAGAAATAAAAGTTTCATTCACTTGGATTTTCAGTCACACCCCACAAGGTTAGATCAGCAATTTCCCAAGTCGCTCACCAACCCCAGTGTCATAAGCTTCTCTCAGAACTGGGAGTGCAAAGGAGCCATGTGTGACCAGGATTGCCTCTTGGGGTTCGGTTTTCATTATTTTTGCCAGTGTGTCATGTGAAAAAGCAGCAGCCACAGTTCAGGACATGGTGTAACTTCCACTGCGGAGGGTCTGAGACCTGGCGTAGGAATGCAGCGCTCCATGCGGTTCTGCCTTGTCTTTCCATGGACTGTTTATGACTTAAAACTTAGAAGGCAAGTGAGGGAGTTTCAGAAAGACACTAAGGGGCTGACTAGAGATGCTGACCGAAAGCCAGAAACTGCAGTTCATCAGGATATAGTCGGGGAGGAGACAAACATGTACAAACTAGGTATCAGAGTATGTTAGCAAGATCCAAGAAAAGTAGGTGAGGCAGACTATCTCTAGTGCTGTGATGTGCCATTTGAACCGCTTTGGAAGGTCACACAAAGAGAGAGGTTGGTTAGGACATGATCTGAGAAGCAGGAATTTTGTTTGTCAAAGGAAGTAACTTTGGCTTATAGAGGAAGGAGCAGAGACTCTTCAGTAAAGGGGCATTTTTGTCTGTAATGTCTCTGTTTTAGTGCCAGAAGTATTTTAAAAAGACTAATCAAAGCTGTTTCTATCTAAGTTACACTGTGAGAGACCAACAGCTGATACATTTTGTTTTTCTTTGCTATATTTCTCATTTATGATTCTTAAGTTTTTTTCTGTTCTCTCGACTCTGTTGCTAAATCCCTTAAGATTCAAGAGTGTTTAAAGTAAAAGCATTATGAGACAAACGCTGTATTCTGTGGGTAGGATAATACTTCTTTTGTGACATTCTCTTTTCCCACCAAAAGTGAGAAGTGAATGCCTTGCCTTTGTGCATCCCATTTCAAATGGAGAACAAGAAGTTATTCTCTGCAATGGCTGACTTCCAGAATTTTTGCCTGAATGTTTTTTGTCAAGTATATATTCCCTTCTTTAGGCCTTTCTATATAGAGCCTACAAACATCGTCAGTGTGAATGATGTCATTCAGAGGGTTAGTGACCATGCCTCTGCTATGAACAAGCGGATTCATTACTACAGCCGGCTCACCACTCCTGCAGACAAGGCACTGGTAAGAGGCAAAGCTCTTCTGCTTGTCCAAAGTTGAGTTGAAGTGAACAGTAAACACCAAAGCCCAGGGCAACTCCCAGGGGTTGAGCTTTTCGCTGGGGGTATTCTAAAGATAGCATCATGCAAAGTCTAAGTAGTAGTTAATCGTGTTTCAGGCTCCTTCGTGCTTATCTACCCTGGCATAGACGTGTTTGAAACTCTGTTGATAATAGCTTGGAGCGTTTTTCTTTGTTTTTAATTTCTGCTTATCTCAGATACCAAGAGCTCTGAGGAAGATAAATTTCTTTTGAAACAGCAGCTTAGATCATTGACTAAAAACATGAGATTCTGGCTAGTCTGTTTGATTTCTAAGTTTGAAGCGACAAGGAAAAATATTTACATACATTTTCTATAGGAGTTAGAAACAAATCTGCACATATATATACCCGATAGTTTTCTGTTTGGCATTTTCTTTCACAAAAAATTAGCCTATGCAGACCACATGCTATTACAGGTCATTGTTTTGTCTTATCAACATTGAAAACAATTCTTAGGAAAGGGCTGTAAATATAATAATGGTAATTTGCACTAGGGGCCGTAGCTTATAGAGTCATGATTGTCAGAAGTCTGTCTTATTTTAGAATTTAAAAATATGTAATTAACCTGTTGTTTATAACAGTGTTCATATGTGAGATACTGAGAAATTTAAAAGCTTAAAAAATATGGTAAAAGTCAATCTTAGCAAAAATGAAGAAAACAATTGGCCTCTAGCCTTCACTAAATGTCTACCAAGGGCAAGGAGTGGGTACCACCTGACTATGGCCTTCCCGTTTAACCCCCATAATGGCTATGTGAAGTAAGCATTAAGATCTTGTCTTTGTTTGTTTGGCTAACATCTCATGAAATCCAGGCTGACCTCCAACTCTCTACAAGTCTGAGAGTGACCTTGAACTCCTTGCCTTCTCTCCTTGGTTTCCAGCCATGAACTGTCATACCTGGCTCTAAAATCTCAAAAGAAGACTTCTGAAATGTTGTGTGCAGAATAATTGTTTTTACAGTTTTTATTTTTTATTCCCCCTCTGTCCACCCAGGACTTTCCAGCAGTATTGATGGTGGAGTCCATTATAGAATTACCTAAATCTGTATGGGATTTGAGGTTATGGTCTGATAGTCTCTCCAAATGCTTTTCTCTTAGAAGCAGACTTGAGAGATATCATCTAGGGCTGAGTGAATATCACTTGCCTGGAAATTAAGTCAATGCTGTGTACTGAGCTGTAACCCTTTGTTAACTGACACTGAGGTGCCTTTAGTACATCTAAACGGTCACCAAAGTTAATGTGATCGATCCATTTCTAATGAATTTGTATAAATATACATTCATTTTCTGAAAATCCCAAAGTCATTTTCCCTAAAAGTATGTTTTGGAGAAGAACAATAAATCATTGTTACCAAATGTTCATAGAGTAAAACCTTTTCAATTATGAAAATTCCCATTATTGCTATTCTAAACTACAGAGGGGAGAAAGTTTTCTGCCAGCATCTCCTAGATCCTTGCTAATAAACACATGTATATATACAGATCAGCATCATCTGTGTCACTGAGAGCTTAGTAAAGAGACATTCATTGTGTGGGGCTTAGTCAGAACCAGTGAAGCATAGCCCGTATGTCAGCAAGATCCTTGTGTGTGTCCTAGGGTCATTCAGATGACAATGCCACCCTAGACCACTGCCACAGTGAGATCCAGCCTTCCGTTTTCCCATGCCTCCTAAGAACACCCCATCTTCCACGTCTTCCCATGCATAATCCAGACCCAGAGACTAAGCACAGGGCACAGGTTTAGGTGAGGTGGACATGGAGTAAGTTTTCCCTTCCCTTTTGTGTACATCAGTGTGAGAACACAACCAGAACTTTCTACCTATTGTTGAACCATGCTCCTTATAAGTTTTGGGTTTACTTGTTTTTCCCACCAATTTGCTTTGTGAGCTCTAGCGTTTTTCCTTCTTGATATGGCATAGTATTGCACTTTTTTTCCTTTTTACTCATGGCAGAAGACAAGCTAATCTAGATCTTAGAGGAATGTAGGTGAGGAGAAGGAAAAGAGCAGTTTTCACATGTACGTCTGTCTGTGTGTGTCTCTAGGAACTAGTTGTTTCTGAAGCCACCCTGTGCATAGCATTCGGGATATTCTTTCCTACAGAGACAGCACTATCTCGCTGCATTGAAAGAGAAGGATGTGACATTGCATACTGATACTCTATGCCCTTTCTTCCTACTAAGGCTGATACTCCATCTCTTCCTTGAAGTCTTCCCCCAGCTCTTTCAGTTCTCATAGTTTATCCAGTGAAGATAGTACAGCGCAGAGTTGAACACTTCATTTTGTCATGCCTTCCAGTCTTGTCCAGTTACTTCACATGTCCAACTGGAATTTGAGACAGTTTGAGGCTGTTACTTCCCTCTCAAATAAGAAACATAGAACAAAGTTACAAATGCCTATGTAGGTCTTATGTGTGAGAAGGTGCACACCAGTTCACACTCGTCAGGTTCCATGCCTTTGAGGACTTCCTCTTCTCTAAGAACAGCCTTCAGGAGATGGGCAGTTTCATCAGAAAACAGGGTGGGTTTCCCCTCCAGAACAGGAAGGTGGGGTTAGAGAAACTGTAGGGGTAGTGTGAAAAGTAAGTGTGTAGGTACATCCTTTCGGTCTTCCTTGCTACACCTGCTGCTTCTCTGTCGCCTCCTTCCCTTTTGCTTGTACACTTCAGTGTCCTTGGCTCCTAAAACCCTTGTTTTACCATTCATTAAGTTACTTTGTTACCTGTTTCTTTTACTCAAAGCATTTAAAAATTAGTCTCTGTACCTATTTCTTTACTTACTCTCCATTGGCTCCTCAGTTCCATAGTCTGAGATCCCTGTCTGTTTCTTCTCAGAATTAAGTAGCACCACTTAGTTCTTAAAAAGCTCCTCACTGAAGGACGGCCTCCTCTGTGGAGATTTCTTTCATTTTGTTCTTTGCTTCCTTCTTTCTTTTTTATTTATTTATTATGTATACAGTGCTCTGTCTGTCTGCTTGCTGGCCAGAAGAGGGAACCAGATCTCATTATAGATGGCTGTGAGCCGCCATGTGGTTGCTGGGAATTGAACTCAGGACCTCTGGAAGAACAGTCAGTGCTCTTAACCTCTGAGCCATCTCTCCAGCCCCTCTTCCTTCTTTCTTGTGACTGTGAAAAGTACTTTGATGATATACATTCTTGCTCCTTTAGATCTATCACTATATTTGAAAAAAAAATAACTTTTAATTCCCTAATCAGGAATGCAGAGTGTTCAATGTTCATGATACCTAGAAATATGTCTAAAATGTGTCTTAAAGATATGCATTCTGGAGGGTTTTATAATACCAACACTCACGTAGCAAAAACAGGAGAGGATGCTCACACATTTGAGACAGGTAGCGAGGGCAAAGGCCCAGATGTGCAATAGCCAAGTATCTCCCTGGCATCTGCCTAAGAGCAGCCTATCAGCCAGAGCCTCCCAGCTGTTTCAGTTCAACATAAATCCTAGAAGTGTGTCTAGTCAGTTTCTTTGATCAGTAGAACACATCCTTTTTATACATTTACTGGTTCTAATGTTTCTCTTTTCTTTTCCCCAAGATTGCTCCAGACCACGTAGTCCCAGCTCCAGAGGAATGCTATGTGTACAGTCCATTGGGCTCTGCCTATAAACTCCAGAGTTACACTGAAGGCTATGGTAAAAACACCAGCTTAGTAACAATGTGAGTAAAACTACTTCTTGGAGCATGACTTAACCTGTATATGAATGAAAATAACTGGTTAATTAGTTCTGACTTAATTAAAATGTTTGAGAAGCCCAACTTCACAAATATTGCTATTATTTTTTTCAGTTTTATGATCTGGAATACCATGATGGGAACATCTATACTTAGTATTCCATGGGGCATAAAACAGGTAATATGATTTTTGAGTACACTTTAATCTGAAAAATTTTTAAGATTTATTGTTTTTTATTTTTTTATTGTGTATATGTGTGAGTCTGTATGTGGGTATGTGCATATAACTGTCTATGTCTATTGAGGTCAGTGGTGTTGGATCCCCCTACAACTGGAGTTACAGACAGTTGTGAGCCACTCAGTATGAGTACTGGGAACCAGGCTCCAGCGCCCTGAAAGGCTGGTATGCATTCTTAACTGCTGAGCCATCTCTCCAACCCCTGAAATTTTTTCTATATATGTAATCCAAACACTTAGAACAAGGCAACAGGATCATGAATTCAAGACCAGTTTGGGCTACATAGCAAATTTTAAGCCATCCTATTTTCATTCCATATGTCTCCAAGATAGATAAATAGCATAATTAAATAATAACTTTGAAATTTTTTACTTTATACTTTGGTACTGGGAATATAGCTCAATGATAATGTGCTTTCCTAGCTTTCATGAGGTCCTGTGTTCAAATACTAACACTAAAAAAAATGACCACTATATTTGAAGTTTCTTTATTTATATAAAATTCTCTTTAAAAAGCAGATGTTCTTTTCATTTCTCCATTATCGTGTTTTTATCATAATTGTTTAGGATAACAATGTATTTGCATATGAAGTTATTCTTACATAATGAAAGGAACCTAACTTTTTTTTTTCAAAAGGCTGGATTTACTACTGGAATGTGTGTCATCGTGCTGATGGGCCTTCTAACACTTTATTGCTGCTATAGAGTGGTGAAATCGCGGAGTATGATATGTAAGTAAAAATATGTTGCCCCATGAATCAACAAACTTTCCTGTTGAGGCAGATCCTACGGTGTGACTGTGCGTGCCAGCTGTCTCCTTTCACTTTTTATTTCTGTGTGTGTACATGTGCCACAATGCCCACATGGAGGTTATAGGACAGCTTGAAGGTATCAGTTTTCTTCTCCCACCATGAATTCTCTGGGGTTGAACTCAGAGTTTCAGGGTTGGCGGCAGCTCCCTAACCTCCGGAGCCTTCTTGCTGGCCCCAGCTGTCTTTACTCTCATAATTCATAGCTTTCTGCTGACCAGTCTGTTCATGAATTTCTGGCTCCCTCTGAAATTCAGAACTGGGAGTTCTTTGAAGAATAAATTAATGCCGATGTCCTTGTGAGAATAATGAAGGTGTCACTTACAAAAACGCTTACGTCTTTGTGTCGTGAGTGCATATGGGCATCAGGATACTACTTGGTGGAGTCAGTTTTCTCTCCTTCCACCATCGGGGTCCTGAAGATTAACTCAGGTTCTCAAGCTTGGTGGCTCGTGCCTCTCCCTCTCCTTGGCCCCAAAATGTTATATTTTTAAAATAAAGCCTTTGTCAGAATTATTAAGAACTCTATGGTTCTTACAAATGATTGTTTACTTGTTTTGACCTATTCATAGACCTAAAAGCATGAAGTATCAACAGAAAAATATGAAAGTATAAACAATTCTTAAAGTTGTATAAACTGCACATCTGTATAAATTCTGGATCAGGGAATCAGGAGGATAATCTTTTTGTTGTTGTTTTTAAGCTTGAAGTGGGGCTTTGTTGGATTGCTAGGGCTGGTTGCAGTCTTGAGAAGTGTCCTGTCATCCAGTTCACCCCTCCTTCATTCTCCTGAGCAGCCAGGACAGTATATGCCGCTACACAGAAACACCTTTTTAAGTCGTTTTCACAGATTTTAAACTGAGTATGGTGGTGCATGCCTATAATCTCAGAATCTGGGAGTTAGAGACAGGAGAATCAGAAGTCCCAGGTTATTAACCTCAGCTACGTAAGGAGTTCAAGGCCAGACTTGACTACATGAAACTCTGCCTAAAANAAAAAAAAAGGCAAAATATAAATACTTTTAGGGCTTGCCAGGCATGTATTTTTTATTCAGTCTTATTATCATGTTCAAACCAACCTCTGGTTTGCCTTAGTCACTTGAGGAATATTGTTTAAAATCTTGGGAGAAATCTTGTTTAAAAGTCATTCAAGTTCCAAGTTGAGTTTGTTTAGCCTTGGTTTCTGCGGTTTCGGGTCTGACTGAAACGGGAAGAGCTCTTTATACACATGCAGTAAGTATGGATCTTACATAAGCCTGTCTGTGCAGAGGGACATGGCCTCCCCTGCGCTCACTCTGACTGTCGCGGATAAGGTCTGTCTGGGTAAGGCCTGTGTTTCTTAAATGCTCTCATTTAAAAGGGTGACCTTGTATCAATTCATTTTACAAAGTCAGCCCAACCCTAAAGCAAAGCCTAACAGGACATAAAAAAAAAGAAAAAAGAAAAGAAACAGTTACAACCATTATTTGATAGAATCTGTGATGTACAAAAATAATAGCCTGTGTTTAAAATAGGGTTTGTTCCAATGAGACAAGATGGATATTCTATTAAGAAACCCGACACTATTCACTACACTAACAAGGTAAAATCTATGGTCGCATCAATAGATACCCCCAAAAGGCATTTGATGGAGTTCAGCATCCTTTTCTTAGTAAAGCTCTAAGGAAAATACTACTTTTAAAAAAAATTAAAGACTGTTCATCCACAAGCCAGGACCAACAGCATTCTATAGTGATAAAAATCCTTAAAGCTGTAAACTCTAAGGGTCTTAGATAAAATTTAGCACAACACAATTGATGAGAGAAAAATACAAATGACCTGAACACAAGAACTAAATCTGCACAAATAAATAAAAAGTCATGCGGTTTCAAAGATTCACCATTGTAAACCATAAAAATCAAGTGTATAAATTCTATCTCATTTCAAACAGAGCCAAGAAAATTAAAAAAAAAAACAGTGGTATGGAAGAATCAGACTTACCAGGTATTAAAACAGACTATAAAGCCATTATTATAAAGCAGAAAGCTACTATCTTATAAATAGGAAGAAAATAGAGTGGAAGGGCCGGAGAGATGGCTAAGTGACTAAAAGCACTGGCCGCTCTTCCAGAGGACCCAAGTTTGGTTCCCTGCACCTACATGGCATGTCATAACTGTCTGTAACTCTAGTTCTTGAGGATCAAATACCCTCTTCTAGGCTCAGGCACCCAGTACACACATGTTACACAGACATGCAGGCAAAGCATTCATACACATAAAACAAAAAAAAATTATATTTATAAAAACTAGACTGGAAAAGGAAACATAAATTTCAGGTTTATGAGCTTAGTATGTCCTGGTGATATCTGTTAAACTAAGCATCAATTGGGAGGGAAAACGCTACATGAACCCTTGTATAAAAATATATTCCAGATGGTATTCAGACTAAAATGTGAAAAGAAAACCATAAAGATATTAGAAGAAAATTTAGGAGGTCATGCACATAAACTAGTGATTGAGATTTTCCTGATCAATACAGAAGATATAAAAACTTTAAAAGAAATATATCACAAAGTTATAGGGCTTTACCAGAAATCATCCTGGCTGGTAGTCAAGAGGACAATTTGAAAAAGCCACATGCTCCAAGGTAGAGTCCACACCTGAAGTAATCCATAGAGAAACAAATCCATGAATATCATGTATAAAAGTTACAGCGATACTCTCTACCCACACATTAATGATGTAATTGCTAATCAAGGAGATGGTTATCACCCATCATTCATGAAGAACTTCTCTGTACTGGGTCTATAAATAAGCTTGTTATCTATCCTCAAAGTTCATTCTTAATTGGACATTCATAGACTAGAATGTCTTTCCTTTCTTTGTGGTTGTTTCTTTTTATTCTAGCACCCCAATATCTGTACAAATGCTGTTAGACTAGAAAAGATACATTGGACAAGATTGAGGGCCATAATACACACAGCAAGACAAACAATCACACTGTATACCCCCCCCAGCAAACTAGTTGCGTATTTGGCACAATTGCTAATTTTTGTTTGACTTTTTAAGAGCGCTCTTACTCTGTTGCCCAGACTGTTTTCAAACCCATAGGTTCCAGTGCTCCCTCCACCTCACACTCACAGAGTCACGGGTCCCCCACCTCTGACTCCAGAGAAGCAGGGAGTAGGCGCACCTACTGGTACCACAGCTGAAGTGGCTTTTCATGAACTCTCATTGTTTCTAAAATTCTCTTTCCACTTACATTAATTTATTGTGTGTGGGGTGTGTATGTTTGTGTATGTGTGTGGGCGTATGAGTGCCTCAGCGTGTGGAGATCTGAGAACAGCTTTGGGAGTTGGTTCTTGGCTTCCATCATGTGGATCCAGGGATTGACTCAGCAGCAACACCTTCTCTAGCTGAGCCATCTGCTCGTCCCAACCAGTGGTGGTTGGTTATCTAGGTGCAAACCACCATGCTCAGTGCGGGATTCACTGCTGCTTTCTGCCCTGTACTGGCTGCTGTGTTTTACTTGATGCTTATAGAACTTGCTCCTGCACAGTCACCAGACAGCAATTAACTTAAAGCAGTACAGACCATGAAGTTGTAGAGAAAGGGACTATAATTTGATGGCAGTTAAAATAGTCTTATGTTGTACCTATCTGTATTCTTATTCTGTACCAAAATATTGAGACAAATTACTATTACAACAACTCAACCATAGAAAAGCAAATAATTTTTATTTTCTTTTTATACAAATGTCTTTGTGTTTTTTATATAAATTCTTATCATTTAGTATGTTTTATTAGAATCTTGTCTCCCACTTCATCCCTTTTTTAAAGGGAACTTTATGGTGTATTTGATTGATGATTGTGTACTGTAACACATTTATGACCTCCTCTGTTGTTTGCTATTCTAATACTCTTCTAAAAATAATTTGAACGTATTTTGTGGATTTTTTAAAAATTATTTTCTTTAAATTTTGACTCCTAAGAGCAAAAAAAAGTGGGGGCTGGAGATACAGCTCAGTTGCAGAGCGCAGACTTGGCATGTGCAGAGAGCTACATGGGTTGAAGCTCCAGTTCAAAAAGACAAAAGGAAGAAAAGGCAATTGTTAAGTTCAAGTTTATTTCTAAGAGCTGCGCTAATTCCCAGCAGTACCAGCTGTATGCTAACGGTAGGCTTTGAAGCCTGCCGTTATTTCCTGTGTTCCCTGTTCTACTTTGTTTCTTAGGCTTGCAAAGCAGTGTGATTTTATTTAAGAGTATCATTTGTTTGTATTCTTTTTCCATCTATCCCCAAGTTCCTTAGTGCTTTTATAGTTCTGCTAAGTACGTTATATGATATTGCAGTTGGTTTTTATCTGTAATTTCTCTTGAATTTCTTTCTCAGTATTTGGCTTTCATAAGCTTATCTTCCCTACTGCACTTCTGTTTCTTGTTGAGTTCATAAAAGGATAACCTTTCATATTAGATTTCTGTATTATTTTCTTAATTTAACTTGTTCATCTCTTGTTCCATCTTGCTATGTGTATATTGTTCAGGCTGGTCACAAACTCACAGTGTAGGCCAGGCTGGCTTTGAGTTCACATACCCCTGCCTTAACATCTGGAATTACAGGTGCATTCTTCTATGCCCAGCTTTACTTTTAAATTCTTAACTCAGTTATCTAAACTTTAAATTGACTTGTAGCATAAACTGTGACTTTAGACAAATTTCGTTCACGTTGTTAAGTAGTATTTTAAATGCGTTAACAGGATGACTGATGCCTACAATCCCAGAAATCTGGGAGGCTGAGGCATGAGTATTGCTGTAAATTTAGCGTTAGCCTGGGTTGTGCAGCAAGACACCATCTCAAAAAATTAAAAAGTGCGTATTCTGTTTTTTATTAATTGGTTTTCCTACTTCTGGTTACCACATGCTCTTTTTAGTTATAAAAGTTATGATGCTATGCTCCTCAGATTATATCATCTCATTGATCAGATTTGTTTTGTTTCATAACATTCTAATTGCTAGTTTTTCCATAATGTGTTCTTGTATTTGTTAGTAAAGTAGCCATATCTTTTGCTAAATATTTTGGATTAGTTGGGGGAATACAAATTATAAATGTAGAGTATGTGACCAATATCTAGTCTTATTCTTTTTCTTCCGTTTTTACCCAGATACATCGGATACAACTACCTGGGAATATCCAGATGTCTGCAAACATTATTTTGGCTCCTTTGGGCAATGGTCAAGTCTCCTTTTTTCCTTAGTGTCTCTCATTGGAGCAATGATAGTTTATTGGGTGCTTATGTCTAATTTTCTTTTTAATACTGGAAAGTTTATTTTCAGTAAGTATCAATATAGTCTTTAACAAAGTTACCCTCAAATATCATTGTAATATTTTAGTTCTAGCCTTTCATTTTTATATGTAAAGTATTATATAATCCTGGGTAATGTGCTTGACTTAGCTTTTCTATACTTATGATCTCAAATATCATGTTTATAAGCATTAATTTTACATAAATAATGGGTATCATTCTGACATTTTCATAATGTATTTTTTATCATATTCCTTTGTTGTTATGTTCTCTTGTTCCCTCCACTCCCTTTAGCCCCCTTCCTCTTTCCACTAGCTCCCTTCTACCTTAATGTCTTTTTGGGTTTTGTCACCCTGTGAGTTTCATTGGGGTTGCTTTCACAAACATGGGTGAAAATTGGTTTACTGAAGCATATGCACTTGAGCAATGTCTGCACCACTGACAGAGATGTCTCTCCCTCCCCATCAATGGTTAGCTGCATATATATATATATATATTGTCATGAAGGGGTGGGTCCCAAGAGCCCTTCCTCCTTCCGTGAAAATGTATTGACAAACCCAGTCTTGAAGCTATTACAACTACTGTTTTAAGTTCAAGATGCAAAAACATATCATTTCCAGAATTCAGTGCGCCATCTGCCACCGACTTCCTCTGTCTCTTTAGGGTTTGTCTGGTTCTCCTTCCAGAATGTTCCCTGAGCTTTAGAGGGTGTTATAGTTGTCCCACTTCTGACTGGAAGTTCAGCAGGCATTTATTCTCAGTACTTTGGCCAGTTATAAGTCTCTGCAGTTACCACAGACCCCTGCAAAAGGAAGGTCTCTGACCAGAGCTGACTTCGGTGCTGTTTATGGGCATAAGCATAGTTCTCTAGAAGGCAGTTTAACAGGCACATCATGTCCATTTAGCAGAACAGCAGCAGTAACTTCCACATCAGGGTGTGTGACCTCCCCAGCTACATTAGCTTCTAAGAAGTGATATTCCTGCTAAATCGCCTATTAGTATAAAGTATTTCCATAACACGTTAGTACTGAAATAGAAAAGTTTATGACATTCACTGGTACTTGTTGTTGAAGAACTGGATGTTTGAACAGTAAACGGATTTTACTCACTGAAACGGTAGGAAATAAAAGTAGAAAACAGTAGAATAATGAAACTTAAATGATATATTATTTACATATCTTTATGTGCCACAGAACTGTTACCTGCTCAAATCAGCTCTAGAACTCTGAAGAGGGTCTTAACAACTCAGTTCAAGTGCTTTTTATAGTAGTTTTAACTTGGATGGAGGATGTTCATTTTAAGCTTTTTTGGGGCATTTATTAGTATCGTGTATGGGTGTATACATATGTATGTGGGTGTATGCACACATGCCAGGGCACACGTGTGGAGGTCAAAGGAGACCTCAGCACTCGTGTTTCAGGATCAGATCTGGTTGTATACTAACCACATACCCACCATCATGTTGTGAACATCTTAGGAGAACGTACCCACTGTAATGTGGTGAGTCTAGTCAGGATTCCGCTTTTGTTTTTAATTTTCCTTCAAATTAATCATTTTTAGTTTTCTGTTTGTTTTTGTTTTGTTTTTCTTTGCTTTGCATCAAGGTCCTTGAGTCTTTTATATACATTTTAGAATCAACTAACTTGTCAAATTCTATAACAATATAATTAGATTTTGATTGAAGTTGCATTGAATTTTTCAGTCAACATACCATAATTAATACTATTAGGCTATTAGCTTAGGATTAATAAGAATTGCATTAGATTTATTGCTGTGGAAAGAAACTGTACCAGGATATTGAGCTCTTCTATCCATGATCATAGCATAGTTTAAGTTTCTGTTTAATGTCTCTTAAATTTTTCTTGGTAAAAGTATTATATACTTTTGAACACTTTTCTTGATACCTTAATTTGGTTTTGTAAATATACAATACATACTTTTTTCGATACATACTTTTTGTTAGTAAAAAATTCAAACATGTACAAAATAAACAGAACAATATAAGGAATCCATGTTGGGTGGTGGTGGCGCACTCCTTAAATCCCACCATTCAGGATGAAGAGACAGATCTTTGAGTTTGAGGCCAGCCTGGTTTACACAGTGAGTTCCAAGAGAGCCAGGACTGCTACACAGAGAAACCCTGTCTTGAAAGCAACAAAAAACAAAACAAACAAAGGAAACAGAATGCACAATGTTCCTGTCACTTATCCTTATCAATTGTCAACATTGTACTGTTCTTGAATAGTCTGTAATCGGATTTTCTAACTCTCCCACTTTAAGAAAAATTAATACTCCTTGGGAACACTTTTTAGTCATTTTGTTCTAATTGTCCCTCCAATGAAGTTTTAATATCACAGATAGACCTTTTATAAAGTGTTTATCTATATGTATATTATGTTTTTAAAAAGTAAGTTTTTTCCTCCCCTCAGGAATGAATTTTTAGTAATATTATCACATTCATTGAGAAACCATGAGCTATGCTATGTACCTCACTGCTCTAATTCAAATATTGTTATAGCTATAGGCAGACCGACCACACTGTTTACCCTTCCTCTTACTCACATGCATGCTCAGGCATTGACGGCACACGCCTTCATCTTTTGTTCTTCCTTCCATCTAACTCAGCAGTTCTTACGGGAGTGATGATTACTATACAGCCGTAGCTTTGTAAAAGTATGTACTGTTCCTTATAAAAATGTTAGGTGATTTTCCAAATAGGCTTGGCCATGTATGGTTGTTGGTTTCCCTTTTGGCATACTTGAGAACTTTACATAAAATGTAGCCGTACTGCTATAAATTAATTTAAGTATAGGGAAAAGTTGTATCTATCTTCTTTGCAGACCTTTTAAGTACCATTAATTCGATCTTTCAAGTAGCTTTCTTTTTAAGCCCTGGATTTTGTAAATGTTTCCATATGTGCCAATGAAGTAAATAACATTATCATTCCAGTAGGCAAAGAAAACTAAAAATGAAACTATGTAACTATGAAATAGTCTGAGGTCAGTGTACTCAATAATATTATATACAGTAAATAACCGTTTTTATGAACAGAAGACCTTAGGTGATGATGGGACCTGGCATGGTTCATTCATTGTGTAACTATATTTGTCTTTTAGATTTCATTCATCACATTAATGACACCGACACTATACTGAGAACCAATGACAGCAACCCTGGTAAGTAGTGTGGAATTCAGTTTGTTTCCTTGTCCCCAATCCTGCTCCCAAAACAATTTGAAAATAGAACGTGTAACTCCAAGTTAGGTAAATGATTGGGGAAAAATTGTTCTTATATTCCTGGGTTGCTATACAATTATTGGTGGTATGTGTCAAGATAGATTTATTTATTAAAAATAAATGCTTGAGTGTGATTTAGCGATAGTGCATCTGCATGGCATGTGGGAAGCACTGGGTTCGAGCCTTGGCACCATAAAAGAATAAAGACTAAAAAGAGCACGGAAATACGCCCCTGAGATGCTCAGAGGGTGACAGGCTGGCAGCCTGAGCTTGACCCCCGGACCCCCAGGGCTGAAGGAGGAATTGCTCGACTGTGGCCTGTGAATGCGCAACAAACAAGTTACAAACAAGCAAATGCTAAGAGAGAAGAAAGGAGGCGAAGAGAGAGAGAAGACAAGCTCTCCAGACTCCCGGTCTCAGAGGTTAACAGACTCTTAGGGTGCCGGAAGTGGGGTAACTGAATCATTTTGGATTGTTAAACTCCAAATTTTTCAGTTTTTCACTAGTGATTGGGGATTTCTGCTTTTAATTCCCTAACACAAAGATTTTTTTGTTATTAAAAAAGAAAAAAAGGGGGTCAGTGAAATGGATCAATAAGCAAAGGCATTTTGCCACCACACCTGATGATCTGAGTTCAGTCCCAAGACCTATATGGTAGAAGGAGCGAACAGACTCTGACATGTTGTCCTCTGACCTCTGCACATGTGCCATTATGAACACACACACAAATAATAAAGCTAATCAAATTTTTAAGAGAAAAGGCCTGTTATTTGGCTTTTGTATGGTCATTACTACCATACAAAGATATGGTATGGTAGTAACTATACCTGCATGGTACATCTCATATTACTGAGGTGACCATAAGCCCAATATTTCATGTCCAGCAATCGGGCCAAGGAACATTTTATGGGATCTTTCTCTTGTTCCTAATACAAGGGTATGCTACCTCTTTTTTTTTTTTCTCATATTCCCTTTCACTGTTTATATTTAGGTAAAAGATTCCTAAGGCACCTCTATAATCCTTTTCCAGAAGTTGGTGCTAACAGCTAAACAGGCACAGTCCCTGGGCACAGTGATTCTCTGGCCTGGGTCATCTGATCTCTGACATGGCGTTTGTTTACCTTTGCAGTGATTTGTCCAAGCGCTGGGAGCAGTGGCCATCCTGACAACAGCTCCATGGTTTTCTACAATGACACACAAGTCCAGCAGTTTGAGAAGTGGTGGAATAAGTCCAAGACAGTACCGTTCTACCTCATAGGGCTCCTCCTGCCACTGCTCAATTTCAAGTCTCCTTCGTTTTTTTCCAAATTTAATATCCTAGGTAAGGTACTACTGTGTGGGACTTCAGCAGTATGAATGGGGAGAGAGTCACCTCCCCAGCTGTTCGAATCTACTTAGTTTGTTCATTTATGTGATACTTTGATTTTGCTTTTTGTTTTTCTATAAAGTTTGGCACAGAAAAATGGACACGACCATTTCAGGTACCTTTTGCCCTTTCAGGGTTGGTTTTCTTGATATGAATTACTCAGTTTCCCATTCTAACCTTCTTGAACAACTCACTTCCTGTGAGAGTACAGCTAGAGGAAATAGACTAAGGTCTGAGGAGGAGACATCAAAACGGCTACTATAGGAATCCTCAGTTTTAAAGTATGAAAACATAGGAAGTTCCTGTGTTCTATGTAAGAGTATTACATAGCCAGGCATGGTAACACAACCACTAATCCTAAGCACTTGGAAGACAGAGGCAGGAGCTGGAGTTCTAGGTCATCCCTGGCTACTGAGATTAAGGAGTTAGAGGGTAACTGCACAGAATTGTCATCTAACTTTAAACGTAAGAGATCATTGTGCAACTAAGGCTTTTTTCATTCATTCATTCATTCATTCATTCATATAGTCTAAGGGATCAAATCCAATGCTTTAAAAACAAAAAGACAAGCAGGGCCTTGTGCTTTCTGGGAGGCCTGCTCTACTGCTGAGCCCTACTCCAGCCCTAGGTTGGCTTCTTATCCTGCGTTTGTGCCCTTCCTGAGTTTTTGTTTCTTAGCACGGTGGCCTCCAAAAGGAATAGACCTCTGTGCATGTCTCCTGTCTTGCAGAAATCTCCAAAGGAATATTTTGACCCTACTTAATGACGAAAAGACCTTCAATGAAAGCTCAGATCTGGTTAACTAAAGGAAATCTGGAGATAGCACTTACAGAGACTTGTTGGACTCGGTCTGTAGGATTTTACCTCCCCTCTGAAGCTCTCCCAGTAGGCAGCTGCAGTGCACAATAATCAGATTCTCCATCGTATCAAGAATCTAGGAGGAACAACACCAAAATGTAGCCAGGTTCCCAGGAGATGAAAGGAAGGGGTAAAGATAGGTCTCTCCAGCCTGTCTCCCTCAGAGCAGGACGCTGTAAGGCAGCATGAACACGGAGAAAACCAGCTGTTACATAAGCTCAGCCTCCTGTCTTCATCTTTCTGAATCAGCTAATCTGTAAACCCACAGTCCAGTTTATAGAGCTCTTTGTGGTTTCCCGACTTGCTGCAGACTTTCCAGTGTAACAAGTCTTTCACAAGCATGTGAACTTACAAAACGTTTGCTCAGTGAGACCCCTTGGTCCTCAGACTTCCAACCGGGCTTCAGGACATTCTGCTGTTGTCCTTCCTCAAAGCAGTAGCCTAGGGGCCTTCAGAAGCAGGTCTGATTGACCTCCACAAAGACTGTTTCTCCTTCCTCAGGAGGAGTGAGCTGGGTTAGAGATGTAGCTGACCAAGTGAGTACTTGCCTAGTAATGTACACACAAGGCGCTGAGTTTTATCCCCAATACTACAAAAATACTACCCAAAAAGCCCCATTTTTTAATTAAAAGATAACAGTGCTCTAATGTCTACGCCGCTCACAGTCCTGTGTGGCAGAGCCTCCCGGAGCTGCTGGCTCATTTGTTCGCCTTTCTGGGATGTTTACTATTTTTATCTCTTTACTTTCTGATCACTTCAAATTAACTTGGCAGACTTTTCCAGTGTGTTGGGTGTCTCCCAATACCTAAAACAAAATAAGTTGGTTTCATGTTTTCATCTCTTGTAAAACTGACTGTTTTATAATAGATTCTGCTTGTTGCTGTCATTGAATTCCTAAGTTAACTAAACAGTTACCAGTCAGTGAGCATGCGTGAGGTTCCTTAGGCTTATTACCTAATATTTTGATTTACTTTCTGATAACTCATAAGGCTTATTTTTTATTATTTAGAATCTAGCTGTTTTTTTTTAAAAATAAGATTAACAAAGATAATTTCTCCAGTCCTGATTTTTAAAGCAGTCTGTAGGATATACAAAGATGATCAGTAGTTTCTGGTTTGTTTGTCTGTCCCTTACAGGCACAGTATCCATCCTCTATTTGATTGTCCTTGTTACCTTGAAGGCTATTCGCTTAGGATTCCATCTGGAATTTCACTGGTTTGTGCCAACAGAATTTTTTGTACCAGGTGAGTTTGTCAAAATAAGAAATAATTAAATAACAATAATGTGTTCTCTAAGTTAATTCCTATGAAACATTAGTCTAAAACAGGTAATACAAGGTTAATTGATTGCTCTCACCTGTCAGTTCCAGCATTTGGGAGGCTGAAACAGAGGACTACCTTGAGTTCTGGGCCGTAGAGTGAGATACTGCCTCAGAAAAACAAAAATGATTAAATAAAACAAAACAGGATTATATTTGGTACTTCTGGCAACTAGGGATAACCAGGGCTCTATCATTTTTGAATTAACATTTGAAGTCCATTTAATTTATAATGCACTTGAAAAATCAAAAACTTATTCTCTAGACTTTCCTAAGGAACATTTGCTTAGACTATCAGAGATGTGGAGCATTGTTATGCATGTTGGTAATACTGCTCATTAAAACCATTGACCCTGGCTGGGCATGGTGGCACACACTTTCTGGTACTCAGGAAGCAGAAGCAGGTAGGATTGCTGTGAGTTCCAGGCCAGACCCTGGCCTGTATGAGAGAGAGAGAG